>JASDQU010256641.1:3815-14306 GCA_032191745.1 Picea mariana
TCATTCACATATTAACTAATTAGTTATTTGCAACAATGTAAACATTCAAATATTAATTAATCAACAACACAACATTTTACAACATTTGACAATGTAATAAAGCAACAAACCCCTTTTATTATATATGAATAAGAGACCCATAATAATACAAAATGGGATGTTGGCCCTTTATGCGATTTTAAGACCCTAGGTTCGACTTATCTTTGACCAACAAAAACCACTAGACAGCGGCCCCTTTCATCATCACCTGCATGTACAAATGAAGTCTCACCCGAGGTATCTGTTGGGACTACAAGAACCATGTTTCTGTAGTAGTGAGGGAATGGGAGGTCACCATTCTATTCGTTCTTACTTATTGGTTCTATGTGTGTTTCTCTATATTTTTTCTTTATTATCTACTTAGTGATTTCAGATTCATACTACCATTATATTCCATATTACCACATAACTCATTACTGTAACAATCGTGATTATTGCGTAATGATTATATATAAGAAAAATCTAATCTATTAAGAATCCAAACAAAATACATGAACAATCATATAAAAGGCATTCAACACAGGAGTTAATGTGGTTCACCCAACTTTGGGCTATGTCCAAAATGATTGCCTTCTTTATTATGTATTTGGTAATTGATTCAATCTTGTACACTACTCGTACAAAGATACATCATGGTAATCTTTCCTTTCTCCTATCCTAGCCACTTTGCAGTGCAAGTTTCTCTCTCTTAATCTCTCTCTCTCTGGATCATCTCCTTGACATTCATATATAGGTTCCTTTCTTCAAAAACATAGAACAAAACCATAACAATAACTAACAGGGAACCCAAAAATGAGGAACTTTTATTCTCCCAACTCATTACATATTTATAGATAAATTCTAGGTCTTAAAAACCTACTTTGTTCATCTGAAAACCCTATTACAATGAATGACTACTTGAGATAACTAGTTGTTAGGGCTAGTTTCACCTGTTTTTTCGTCTACATGCTACTTTTGCAGTGTGACTATTTTTCTTCCTTCTTTTTCGCTTCCTTCCATATTTATCACATTAGGATATCATCCTTCCTTTTCTCCCACTTTCTTATCTTGCTTTATTCTCTTCTTCATTATTATCTCTTCTTTATTCTTCTCGCTTACTTTGTTCTTCTATATTATTGTGCACTTCTTCTATACTTACTATTTTTATCAAAATTGTATCCAAAAATTTCTATCCACTAACCCCCAACACTCACTTGTGGCTCATCCCGAGCCACTTAGGACTATTTTGAACCTCTCCTCTCTTGGCTAAACTTCTGGGAGGCTTCCTTGGTTGTCACAAATTACTTTATTATTTTTTTCTCTTGATCTGTATTTATGATTGGAACAAAATGAAACCACATATTTATAATATTAAAACAGAGAAACACTGAAAAATAACAGATATATAGTAAAAAATGACTTCCATTAAATAATAAATATGTTGAAAACTTTGAAATGCAGAATGAAAACAAGCTTGCTAGAATGGTGGCAACTTATCTCTTAGAAGAGATGTGATTTCTACACTCATTGGAAAGAAGATGAGTAAAATGAGGCTATGAATTCCTTTTTTACAATAAACAAAAATTCCAAAACGATAGACATCCAAAAATCTAACCCTAGAAGATGAAGCTCTGAAAGTCATGTGGGCCCCCATTGGGGTAAGTTAGAACATCAACTTCCTGGGGTTGTAAATTTTTCATACGATCTTCGTTTAGGGAGAATGTTATCTCATTGGAAAGGTATTGACAAGGAGATTATTTGAGGGAGCTCAATTAGAGACTTATTTTCATAATAGAGGTGGTTGATCATGAAAAAACATCTCCTAGGCCGTCAAAATGGCCCGGAAGGAAAAAATGCTAAAAATAGTAAGTTGTCAAAAAAATGTTTTGAGCCAGTTGGAAATGGTGGGTAGCCATTGAGATCCTCCTRGATCATCTYTGTTTACACAATATCTTSAAAACCATGCACAKTCAATGCTGTCATTTTTTCTTCTACTTCATGGGYCACTTRTTTCACATTTCCYTGTGTAGTGGCCAGTTCACCGATCACCATTACTTCTTTTTCCTGCAATGGTATTGAGCATTGATGAAGGATATTTTGTTGATTCCTCATCTATACCACTTCCATGTATGACTACATTTATGCCAAAATGTTGGTCGTATGTTCATTAGATGAAAGTGTGTTAATTCTTTTTGAAACGTGATGGGCCTTTTCCTATACTTTTGTTAATTTGTTATCCACAACCTTCATCTCCAGATCTTCCACCAAGTCTATCTATATTTGTGCGCTCTCCTCTTAGATTTTTTCGCACTCTTATTGTATATTCTTAATTTTGGTTATTTTTTTCATCACCATTCTCTCTCTACTTTCTCATACTTCTAGTGGCATTCTTGGTGTGATTTGCAATTGTAGGCCCTCAATATTTTCTCGGAAGTCATTGATGACTTCGTCAATATTCAATACATGTTCTTCCATAGTAGCCTCGACTACTATTGGCACTGATGGAACTTTATTGTACAACTTATGTATGACCTATTGTGTCTTTTTATCCATGCTCTCAGCTTCATCCTTTTCCTTTAACACTTTCCTAGCCCTTTCCTTGGCCTCATTCTTTTCCTTCCTTACTCCTTCCATTTTCCCTTCCACTACACTCTTTTTCTTGAGAACAATTTCATATTGTTTTTTCAATTGAGCCTTTTAATCCTATACTTTGTTCAAATTTTTATATGCTTCCTCTCCTCGCATCCTAATCTCATGCAATATGTCCATTTGTAGGATTTGTAGTATGTGTGTTAGCAACAGTGACACCAAAATGTTAAAATAGTTGATTTCCTTCACCTGTTCTTGTAATTCTTTGATTGGGAACTCAATTGCATCTTCCTCAATTTGTAGTGTTTTGTGACTAGCTACTAGATTTGTTAAGGCTGGATACACAGTCTCTTGTTATTCCAACAGAATTGTGGAAATTCCCCCCTCTGACCTACGCTATTTTTTTATGCTATATACCTTCAAGAGTTTTTGTAGTGTTATCAACTACTCCTGCACCTTCTGCTGCTACTCTACTTGTTTCCTTGTCACTTCATCAATGACTTCCTCTGCGACATCTCATACCTAGTAGCCAATTTGGTCCATTTTGTCATTGGTTAAGTTGTATACTAGGGGTACTTTATGTCCTTTAGTCTTCTTGTGTGCTCGTCCTATTGGCTCCTTCCCTTTATATTTGTGTTTGACACCTTCCATGGGGACTGTCTATTGTTCCTCTACTGTTGATATCCCAGGTGTATATTCTATTCCATTGTTTTGATCATTTCCCTACCCCTCATCCAGTTCTTCATTAATCTTATCTTATTCTTCTTCATATTTTGGGTGCCCCATTTTCTCTGTTGGGAGTTTCCACCCATATTTCCAATAATTCACAATCAAACATGTATTCTTTTTTGTCAACCTATACTTGGTTGGAGGCCACTGGTGTGTAGGGTCCTTCTTTGCTTACACGTACATGTGGTGTATGACTTCTTTGAAACACATGATATTCTTATAGGTTTACATTGGTTCATCTAAGATGCACAATGTATGTTCGATTAGATACCCGATATTATCAAAGTATACAAAGAATGTGAAACTGTTGTCGTGTCTCCTCCTCTTGTTTTTTGTATGCCATAAGTTGGGATATTACCCATCCATATTACCCTTTTCGGATGTCTCCATGCATTGATAATAGTTTGGTTCTTTCCATCCTACCAGCACGATTAGAATCAAAATCCATGCAAAGTGAAATTTTGTACCCTTCTTATGGGTCTTGATATAATCTTGAAAATATTGGTTCACCAAGAAGGTGGCCCACTCCATCTAGACCCCCTTTGACCACTTATTTACAACTATTATCACTGCACTAGGTACTTCATCCTTTCATCATTTGCACAACAATTTGCAATCCAACACCTGCAATGAAAATCAAACACCATTGTCATTGATTGTTGTGACATCCAAGCTCCTTTTCCACCTGAAGGTGTGGAATTTTACCTTCATTGATTTTGAGAGGGCTCTCTCTCCTATATTTTTGAACAAAAGGGACACATACTTGCCTTCTTTTGGTATCCCTTTGATCTACGCAATCAATGCAGTGTCAATTGACACTTGTGGGTCAAGCCTCAATGTCCCTCCATGGATGAAACTGAGCAATAACTTCATGTAGGAATTTATTTCCAAATTTTGTTTGAAGTGTGGAACCTCCAATAGGTTCAGTATGCCCAAATTTCGATCCTTGTTTCCCACATATGTGTTTCTATAAATATCGATCCTATGCTTGATACACTCCTAGTGCACAAATATGTTTCCCTAGCCAACATGGGAAACATTTGTTCATTAGTGATGTCGTGATCCACAACTTGAGGGTGACCACTTTCTCGAGCATGTTTCCTTCAGTAATAGCACTAGGTGGGACTGTTGTTGTTGTTAGTGGGTATTTCCCATCGGCTAGTACTTTGACATGAGGCACATCATCTTTCCTTGGTGGAATATAATATCTATGGAAGCTTTACTGTGAACTCAAATCTGAAGCTATGGGTAGTTCCATAACCTCTGGTGCATTCTAGTCATTTTGATTGCCTTCGGGCCGTTGCTGATGGAACTAAAACTTTTTACGGGGCCATTGTTTTGTGCGATAGGTTCATTTACTAGCTCTATGGTTTCTCTATGGTAATTTTTTTTTACCTTTGATTCACTCGAATTAGCTCTGGTTTTCTCTGGTTTTCTCTCTTACATGCAAATATCAGTCACAATTATTTATGCTTGGTGAAATTTGACTATTTTTGTGTGTCCTTTCAAACTGTGCATGTCTCCTCACACCTTAACTAACTTGTCCAATCTACCAATGAGGTTTTTTAGTGGTTAAATAAATGCAACTTTATTACCAAATCTGTTGTGTTATTTTTCCCTCATACTACCAATATGTCATGATTTCCAGTGAATTTTACCATTTAAGGTTATACAACATTTTAACGAACTACCATTACCATATCATCATTGTCATTTTCATTCTTTAATTCTTCCAATGGTCTTGTTAGAGCCNGTATTCTTTTTCTTATGTGCTTTATTTTATGAATTGGCATAGTTCCATCTTGATGCATGATAGTCATTCCTTCTAAGCAAGTTCTTGTTCCTTAGTACTCTATAATCTTTTCCTTTCTCTATCTCTAATTTTTATTTTTATTTCTTCCCTTTTCTACTTTTTATATGCTTTTTTGTGTTTTATGTTCCTACTATGGTATAGTTACTATGATACATGTGTTCTGGCATAGCCCAGATTATTGCATAATTTTTCGGCCATCTCTATAGAGTTTGATCTGACTTCCATTCACCATTCCTCCAAGGAATTCTCCATTCAATGTTGCCAACTGTGCAACCCATGTCTCGGTTACACGCTGAATCACATAGTGTCCTAACCAGTGCATTCTAAACTCTCTCGGATTCTACATGAACTTGTTTTTGTAGATTAATACCAAATATCCCAATTGAAATTTTTTATGTTTAATGTTTCTATCATGTCATTCCTTCTCTCTTGCCTTCTGAACTTGTTGATGGAAACCTGCAACAAACCAATATTATTCAAGTTGTACTTATTGTGATAGTCTCTCCTCTATTGTGCTAGAGTTTGAAAGACCAGTGATTGCTACAATGCGCAGGCTAGGTAGAATAAACCCCATTGGTATCATTGTTTCTTTTCCATAGACCAACCTTAAAGGTGTCTATCTTGTTAACGTTTTTCTTGTTTTCCTATAGGACCCTAACACTGTAGGAACTCTTAAGTCCCAATCATCTCTCTCTATGTTGAAGATATTGGTTAAAACATTCTCAAGGATTTTATTGAAATCTTCCACTACCCCATTGTCCTGAGGAAGTGTGTTCCTTGATCACTGAGTAGATGAACGAACATCCAAATTGTGTGACTATATTCTCAAACATAAATCATGTAGTAGTCTATAACTGGGGATTTTTATGCCCATATTGTCAAATACTTCGTCTCAAAGATGATGTACCTTGCCCCTGATTGTCTTTCTCATGGGTTGATTATCCCCACAAAGTATATGGCCCATTTATCAAATGCTTGCAATGTAAATTGTGGATTTAAATACATTCCATCCCTCCTTGATGGCTTTCCCACTCTTTGACATACATTGCATGACTGAAAGTATTCCTTAACATCTTTTTGAAGTGTGGGCCATTAAATCCCTGCACACAAAATATTTTTTGCAGTTTCTCTCTCTGCATAATGTTGTCCTAAAATCCCATCATGTGCCTTTTCAAGTATCATTAGTATTTTGTGTTCCAACACATAACATCTCAATATTCCATATGAACCCAACTTGTATAAATTCCTTGCAATGAACTAATAATATACTTCTTTCACTACTAGTTTTTTCTTTTGCACAACCGTCATGTCTAGTGGAGCCATACGTGTGCTTAGAAATTGTATGATTTCAAAGAAGTAATCATCCACCATATTAAGCAAAAATAGTTTTGCATCCGGTAAGCTATCATCTAAATTTCCCACATATTCTCCTGACAGTATGCACGATAAGTGATATGGTCTTCCAATCAACTTCCATGGTTTCATTAAAACCTAAAAATCGTGTTCCTGAATTAATAGTAGCCATATGCATATTCTCCACCCCAAAACCAGATTTTTCAATAATTTTTTTAATGTAGAATTGTATATATACATCTTAAAGTGAGACCCCAATAATTAATGTCTAAACTTCTATAGTGCATAGACCATTTCCAATCCTTCTTGTTTCATGGTAGCATAATTATTCTCTGTTATGGACAAATTCCTTATTGCAAAAGAAACTAGGTGATCTATGTCTCCCTCCCCTGGTTGGGAGAGTATTGTGCCCAATGCTATGGAAGATGCATATACATGTACATGGAACTCCTTCTTCCAATCTGGAAACATCAAAATTGATGTGGTCACCATTTTTTTTTTAATGTGTCCAAAACCTTCTGACATTCCTCATTCCATTAAAACTTATCTTCCTTCTTCAACAAATTTTCTATTTGTGTTGTGATATACACATATCCTTTGATAAAATTCTTGTAATAGCATGTATGACCCATACGTTTCCTCAAATGTTTGATTGATGTAGGTTGTTCTAAATCCATAATTACTACAATCTTGGTTGGATCTACTAGTAATCCATGTTTTAAAACTACATGTCCCAACAAAATTCCAAACAATGCGTAAAAAATACACTTCTTCAAGTTTAGTGAAATATGACACTGTAAAAACTTATCGAACATTATCCTAAGTACTGATGGATTACTGAGAGGGGGGGTGAATCAATAATAGAGCACTTTAATCCTTTTTAACCATATAATCCAAGTTCTATATCAATGTAGCATTATCATCCAATAACTACAAAGTAAATAAGCAATGGACAAATGAACAATCATAGATATACACAGTACACCAGTGTTTTACATGGAAACTAAAGTAGGAGAAAACAAAAGAATTATTTTTATTATATGTATTGAAGAGTTAGATTCATTGGAAGCACCAAATTCCTTTGTTTTCTAGCTACAACTGGAAGGAGGCTCCAACCCGCTTGTTTCTCAGGCTACAACCTGAAGGAATCTCCAACTCCCCTATTCTATGGCTACAACCAGAATGAGGATACAACCCCCTATGTTCTCTGACTACAACCAGAAGGTGGTTACAACCACCTGTACTTTCCCCATTCAACCGCCCAGAAGTAGAAGTAGAATGATGGAACCATTGCCACACTATCATTGTGATATATACCACTATAAACATGTACCAATAAACCTGAACCATGCATCAACCATGCATCGACCTGTACCTCAGCCTGTAATCAACCTGTACCATAAACAATTGCATCAACCATGACTAACCTATACCAAACAACTTGTAATCAACCTATACCATAAACAAGTGCATCCAACCATGTACCAAGTATGTACCAATCATGTGTCAACTACTCATCAACTATGACTCATCAATATTTACCAACATCATTAACTATACACCTCATGTATGTGCCAAATCATCAACTACTTATCTCAACCATGTACCCAACATGTAACTTAATTAAAATCCCTCATCAATTTCTCCATTCAAATATGATTTGTAACTTTGTGATATACCTACTGTATATGATCACATACCTACAAACCTTCCTTAACTTTCACAACAAGAGACTAGCATTTTCATCAATCTTTTCTTTAGTCTCACATGACTAGTTGGGGATTAGTCAACAACCCTAACTTGAAATAATCATAATTAGGTGCCTGTAATGAATAAAGATCTGAAATTAGTACACAATGTTTTTTAGTTTTATGTATGCAATTCGTCCAGGTTTCATTACTTGGAACCTCTCAGAAAAGAAGTTATAGAAAAAATGGCATACCTTGTTGAATTCTAGCTTATTCTAGAGAGTGACCTTGTAGAGCGTGCTTATTTTAAAAATGTTACACAAAATAATACAAATTGTACTCTAACCAACACATTTGTTCTTACTGAATGTGTATCTATTATGAATAAGTTATGATGTTTTTAACTGAAACACCAGTTTTACACTAGTTTCGGGACTAGCCACAAACCCTATTTTCCACGGAGTGTAACTCCAAAAATACAATGAACCACAAGATGATTTTTTTACCATAGATGCTTGCATATGTTTCCTCAATGGCCTATCAATTGCACAGTCTGAATCATTCTAGAAAAAAATTATTTTGAAAATGGTGAGATGTCTTGTAAATAACATACCTTAGAAAGCATCATTAAAAGAATTTATCCTCCCTTGAATTTTGACCTTCTTTTCTTAACCTTCCCTTTGAAATTTGGCTTAGATATCCTTTGGTTACCTCATCCACCTATAGATATCCAATATGCTCAAGTGTGATATGAAATGAGAGAGCCCTGCCTCTTATTTATACTCTCCAAATGTCTTCCTTAGAAGAAACTTCTAGGTCACTTAACCTATTTATAGGTCACTTGACCTATTTCTAGGTCACTTAACCCATTTCTAGGTTAGTTAACCTATTTCTATGTCACTTAACCCATTTATAGGTCACTTAACCTATTTTCCTCATTTTTAGGGTTAACCACTTTCCATAACTAGAAACCTCTCCATTACTTTATCATTTAAATATTCCTCCTTGACTTTGTCACCTCACTTTATCATTTAAATAATCTTCTTTGATTTTGTCACTTCACTTTATTATTTGAATAATTTTTCTTGACTTTTTCACTTTACTTTATCATTTCAAGAATAATTTATTCTTTGCAAGATCTTTAAATTCTTTGACCTTTTTGGGCTTCAAGCCAACATATGAGGGTCCTCAAACTTCATAAGGCCATAACTCTCAAACCGTGAGGAGTTATGTGATGTTCCACATACCACAAGAAATGGCATGACATGTAATATCCATATAGAATAGTATTGCCTTCAAATATATTAAAACTCATACCATTATACATGAAACAAACTTGGTTCCATTACCCAAAACTTGGTGCTACCAAAATTTTCTACCAGACTTTCTTCAAGGGTTGACATCAATGAAAGCCAACCTTAATCAACAATCTCCCCCTTTGGAATTGATGGCAAAAATTTGATTCAATACTGAAATCATTTCATGAAATACTGAGTTCATGTCACTCATGTCCCCCCTGGAACCATGCCTTTTTCCTCTGCATATTTGTGACCATTGCTCCCCCTAGAATCATGCCTCTTTCCTCTATATCTGATGAATATCTCCCCCTTTGTCATCAATGACAAAGGCATCTTTCCATCCAGGGTTTCTCCCCTTGAATGAACTATCCTATTTATGATAATTCCTCATGTACATCTAATACATATAATATAATCATTCAAAATCATTCATTTTGGAGTAGAAATAACTCTGAGACTCCGGTGAATATACTCAAAGGATTCTCATGGAAGTGGTTTTGTAAAGATGTTTGCCACTTGTTATTTTGTGCCCACATACTCAACTCTGATGTTATTTTCTACAACCTATTCCCATAGAAAGTGATACTTCATTGGAATGTGCTTCATCTTGTTAAATTTGGTAGCATCAAAAATCATTATCCAATGAGAGGCCATATGGGCCACCCTGAGGCTAGCCAGGGAGATTTGGAGAATCAACCAGTCTTGTGAGGTATTGACAAAATCCAGGGGAACGAACAACCTCTCTGTGTCAAACCAAAAGTTAGGATGAACGAGATGCTATGTGAGTCTAATGAAAAATTTAGGGGGAATGTACAACCTCTGTGAGCATAGACAGTGTTGTTCCAGAGTTTGTGTTTTAAGGCTATAAAACACACCGTCTAGGCATCCATAAGAAAAATAAGTCTTTTGAAATATGAAACAAAGAAAATCAAATCAGAGTTGATTTCTCAATTGTCTCTGTCTTTCTTCCCTTTGATCTTGGATAGTTATGTCACGTTCTATT
>JASDQU010256642.1:5341-15799 GCA_032191745.1 Picea mariana
AAGGCTAAGTTTTTACAATGTTTTAGCTCAAAAATTAATTAATTAATTAAATCATTAAAGAATTAATTAATTAAAAAAAATCCTATCTAGACTCGACGAAACTCTGCGAAACTTTAGACACTGTCTAGCATGGTCATTTACATCAATCCTAAGCAAAGGTTACCAAAGGACGAAACCTTTAAGACGCCGTTCACCACTTTGGAGGAAATTATTGCATGTGAGGAGGGAAAAACTCAAGGGAAGTCAACCAAGCCCGGAAGCCCGGCTAACAACCTGAGGATAAAAAACCCTCGGTGAAAGGAAATCCCTTAATGGAAACATCCCAAAGTACCTGACCTAACTATGACTCATGCAGACCCATTACATTATTAACCCACGCAGGGGTGCGGAAATTTCGTTTACAAAATTTTAGTGCTGGGGCATTGGATGCCAAGTAGAACCAACATTGTCTTCGACATAGATGTATACTTCATGGTACATGAGTTGACCCCTGGCTGAATAGGCGGTCAACAAGTCCAACAATAGAGAGCTAAATGGCATGACGAATTCATCAAAGAGAAGAAGTTTAAAGAGGGGGATTGGGCCCTCCTGTTTGATTCATGGTATAAGGATTTTAAAGGCAAGTTCCACACCCAATGGATCGGACCATACGAGGTAGATATTGTATACGAGAATGGCTCCGTTAAACTCCGTACCATTGATGAAGCAAGGACATCACTTATAGCAAATGGCCATCGACTAAGGTTATATCAGAGGCCCAAGACCAAGGAGGAATTTATTCAGGAATTAGTCAAATACAATGATCTCAATATAATGGGCACAGTGGCATCGCCACTTGTGCCCACTATTCCTTGACCTATTTTTATGCCATTACTAAAAAAAAAAAGTAATAAAGATCTGGCAGTGAAAACCTGGCCTCAGGCGCTGCTGGCACTGATGATATTGGAAAACCAATTTCTGGCCAATATCACCCAATTAGGAAATTCCAGTTGTGAAAACCCCTCGGGGTGCAACGAAACAGACTCTTGTTTGAAAACTGGGTCACCGACAAACAAGGTTTGTTAAAGATCTAAAAGAAAAAAAAAGTAATAAAGATCTGGCAGTGAAAACCTGGCCTCAGGCGTTGTCGGCACTGATGATATTGGAAAACCAATTACTGGCCAATATCACCCAGTTAGGAAATTCCAGTTGTGAAAACCCCTTGGGGCGCAACAGAATAGACTCTTGTTTGAAAACCGGGCCATTGGCAGACAAGGTTTGTTAAAGATCTAAAAAAAAAAGAAGAAAAAAAAGAAAAAGAAAGAAAAACATATATAATAAAACCGAACAACAAATGTCTGGTGATAAGCTCACAATCTACATCTTCTTTTTGCCATATCATTTTTGAAGTATACAGGGATATGATCAAGTTACAATTATTGCATTGATCCTGCAGGGTTATAAGGGACGTGTCATGTCCATCAGAATTCAACAAAGCAACAGTGAAACATTTGCACCTACAATCCTCCATTGAATTGGTTCAAGTTTTTTTCTAGTAATTCATTTTTTCTTTTATGTGAAATAGAAATTGGGAAATTATTTGGCAAGTGATAATACTACTAACCCTCCATTCCACTAAGCACTACACCTAAGATCTACCCACTACCAATACGACCCTATTTTTATATGCTACATAATGAACAAAGTAGTGATGAATGACACCCTGGTGTAGTAACCCTGCCTAACTACATTACTAACTGCGTATCACTATACCATGGTGACTATACACTCCACCGTTCCTTAGCCTTCCGACCATTACGTAGCAAGGGTAATCATACTTTGACCAACCATTAAGCAACAATAATTCCTGACGACTAGAGTGTCACCCCCTGTACGTATAAACACGACCATATTTCTCTCGAACCACCCCAATTCTATCATACCTTGCCGCCCAGTTTTTAAATCGAGACACTTGGCGTAAAAAGATACAACCCAAAGCACCACATGTTATGAATACACCCAGTTGCCAGTACACAGCACGGTAGCCACGATAGCTCATCCATTATCCCGCACACTCAAGTATCTACTCCCTGAATAGATATACAAGGGCAGAGTCGGGATCAATTCCAAGTGCGGGCACAGGTCAAAGCTACATAGAAGAGGGTCGAGTTCTAAAGTGTTTTATACAACACGACAATAGGGTAGAATCAAGATCAATTCCAAGCATGGGCATAGGTTGAAGTTACACATAGCAGAGTTGGATTTTAAGTGCTTGAGACAACATGAAAACATGACAGAATCAGGTTCAATTTCGACCACGAACACAGGTGATGTCGGGTTCAGTCTCGAGCATAAAAAGGATACTAAGCTCGTCGGCATATCCCGACTAGTTGGACGTTAGTTATCACAGAAACGAATCAGGCTAGGCCAACTACAAGAAACAAAGGCAGGGTAAGCCGCTAAATTATGAGGGGCATGTCCAGAAGCTGGGTACAAGTTTAAATCACGAGTAAGAGGACGAGGGCCGCTGCAAATAAATATAGCGGGATTTGGAGGTAAGGAGAAATTTAAATCTCATCCTGTAGCATGTTTAGAGCAGTTTTCTTCTTTGAAAAAATGGGAGGGGCAGTGAATAGAAATGAGTCCAATAACATTGAAATATTAAAAAGAATCCAACAGTCATGAGGATATTCGAGCAGGCTGGAGGGCTACAGTTCCTAGAAAAATTTCAAGGATTTGATTTTGATCTTACCATGGAATTTGCTCAGAGTTTTGATGGAAAACAAGCTACTGTTAGAAGATTAAATATCCTTGTGTCTGAAGAGTCTATGAGCAGAATCACAAGACTGCCACCGCAAGGAGAAAAATGGTATAAAAATTTCAAGGTAGCCCCTGAAAGTTGGACCCCATTTCTTAAGGTACCATCCCCACTTCCAGACCTGAGAAGAGGGATAGGAAGAGAAGCATTAAGCTCCCCATGGGATGAGGTGGTATTTCACCTACAAAAGTTTATTACTTGTGAGGGGAGGTACAATTTGGTCCACCATTACCATATCAGACTCTTACTGCATTTAAGAGGGGAAAAACTACTTAGCATGCCTTACTATTTACATAAAAGCTTGTCTAAAATGGCTGAGTTTTTGAGAAAGAAAAGAAATCCTGAAACTGCTCTGTATCACAAAGGTCTCATAATGATAGTTATAAGTGAGGAGCTGAACAAATTAGGCGTTTCATGGAGCAACTTCATGGGCTCAACACTAACTAAACCCAAAATGAGAACCTTACCGCCCAAGAAGAGGCCCGATGGAGTCACTATAGGGTGCAGGAGATCCTTTAGAGTCTCTCCGAAAGTTTTAGGAACAACCACTGTTGTGGAGAGAGATACAAAGTCCGAAAAAGGGGCGGCATCCGTTGAACAACTTGGTGAAAAATCAGAAATGGAAGGAGAACAGGATGATTTTATGATCGATATTGTAGTAGAGCCTGAAGGGGTAGAACCCCCACTTCTGGATATAGAGCAAACTTGGATGGGATTTGAAATTCCCCTTCCTCTCCTTCCTCAACCATGGTATTGAATGAGTCTCAGAACCTGCCAGCCAGTCCACATTTCATTCTTGGGTATAAAGGACACGACAAGAAGAAGAAAAAGGGAAAAAGGCACGTGGAACCAAGCTACCAAGTCTTGCTTAAGCAAAATCAAAGACTCTTGCTGCAGAATAAAAAGCTTAAAACCAGATTGAGATATCATAAGATCCCAAGTGATGTAGGGAATCTAATGGAGAATATTCAAGGAGAAGGGTCGGAAGAGAGAGTGGAAAGTTGTGCAAAAATCTATGCAAAAGAAGCACAAAAGATTTTTAATACTTTCCTGGACAACGTCATTACCAACACTTATGCTTTCATGCAGTTGAAACCTGATCTACCCCAGTGGAGAAACAAGGATGAACTCTTTGCCCTGGGGATCATCAATAAAGAATCCCACAGGCAAGCCATAGAAAAGCCCAAGGCAAGGTGGTTTTCCATGTACTTGCAACAAGAACAAAGATGGACTGAAAGGATTAAACAATATAAGCAACAATTGGAAGACACAAAGAAATTAATACAACAGACTACTGAGATTGCCTTTGAAGGCATATATAGTAGAGAGCCACATAAGTCTTACCCCCTTTTCTTGCATGATCGGTGGGCAGCCTTCAGACTGAAACAATTGGCAGCAGGACAACCTCATGAGATTAAGGAACCAGATGATTTTGTCCTATAAAGTCCTATCTTTATCAAAGAATGCAAGGTTCCATGTTCTTTTTGAAGACATAASCAGAATMAMAAAYGAAGACATTTTCAGAAGTGATACCTTCAAGGTATTTTAAGAAGATATATATTATATTCTCAAAGGAAGATATATCCAGCTTGACAAGTCACACCTAATAYGGATTCCAACTTCAACAAGGTTCCACATCTGAATATTCTGAGTATATATAATATGGCACCTCATACATATATCAGCTCAAACATCAAATAGTGGTTAGCGCTGAAATAATACAAGTATYTACCTCAATGAGAGATATAGCATACAAGTACTTTGAAGGATYAACTGGCATCAAAACAAGTGGCAAGAGCATTTAATATTTTGTTGAAGCACTAAAAATAGATAACAATGGATATTAAATAAGATACCCAACATCTTCATGACAAGCGCATGAGGGAATCCGATTGCAACAACCCAATGAATGAATCGTGGGAAGAGACCAATTGATTGGCCGTATACTAGACATATGGAAATCTAGCGAATAGGAGTTATAGGCATCTATTCTGTTGTAACTTTCTTTTCCAGCATCTTAGGAGATTGGCACTCTAAACGAGTTGTTTTAATTACCTATTGTATATATATGTGTGTACGCTCACTTGAGCGGGGTGTGAAACGTATGAAGAACAGGACTGAGTAAAGTATTGTTTCAGATTTCAGAGATTGCAATATATAGTTTCTGTTTATGAGTGGTAATTCCTTGTTGATAATCTAGTTAAGTTAGAGTACATGCATACCGTGAGCTTGGGCCCACTCACAGGTACAACCCTGTACCATTTATTTTCTGTTCATGGTTATTTGTGTCTAGGTATATTCATGTATAATTGTTAGTCTATATCTTTTCTATGGTAGTGAAGTGTATGCTGAGGAATAGATGTATGCTGCATAATGGCCCTTGAAAATTGCTGAAGAATGACCGTTAATAATTATTAGAGCCAATATATTCCAGCCATCGCTTATACTAGGATACTTTGTCTATTCCAACATTTTATGTTGAATTTTGGTATACGTAGATCCTAGCCACTACAATAATTTTGATATCATTCACAGGATTATGAATGGGGAATGTTGAAATTGCTAAATCTACTCTTGCTGTGTTAGCTTAGTAACGATTTATGAATATAATAGGTTTTGATATTTCTTTTTGGATAAGTATACACATCTGCTACAGAACCACGGTACTTTTAAATTTTGCTAAGTGAACATTCGAGGGGTAAGCCTATGATATCTTCGAAAACTTAGTACCGAGAGAATACCACAACACAACAAAAGGTCAAAGTATTGTGATTCATTTCTTTCATGTTCATAGTTTATATTTGATTTGCTAGTTCTCTTTCCTCTGTAAATTGCACAGAGTGCTTTGTAAGTACACATTGAATCTCGGGTTGACATAATTAATGAATGAACATAATACAATGCTAAACAATTAAGAGCTATATTTTTACCTCGTCAGTTTCAACAAAATCTTTTTGGCTCTTTGATGTGCTATGCAAGTGATCCCTTGATCTATCTTTGCCGGCAGCAGTCCCTAGGTCTTCATGCTCTCACGGATTCCATCCCTCTAGTCAATCTTTGGTACCATATCACGATAATCGGAAATCAAACACAATGAAAACCAAGATAACTTGTGAGAGTTCTCCGTATTTTATTGATTAAATGAGATGTGAAAGCCTTCTTATAAAGGGTTGCATGCCAGCCGAGTCAATCCACTTTATGAATGTGGGATAAACAAAGATACATAGTAAAGTGAAATAAATCATAAAGGCATAAAATAACATGATTTCAAAATGACTTTCTTAATGCCTTTGTCTAATATCTAATTGACCATTATTATTTTGACATTTACTTTAATATCTGGAAGAGATGATATCAATCTTTAATTCTTGAATCTTGCCATATATTCCTCAATGTTGTGGAAGTCACCCATAAAATAACCTAAAGTCAAAATGACTTTTTTAATGCATTTGTCTAATATCTAATTGACCATTATTATTTTGACATCTACTTTAATATCTGGAAGAGATTATATCATCCTTTAGATTCTTGAATCTTGCCATATATTCCTCAATGTTGTCGAAGTCACCCATGTTGAGGTTTGAAAACTTGGTTTCAAGTCTATTGACTTTAGTTGTATTCATTGTCGTGAAAAGTTTTTGGAAGTTATCCTAGATTTCTTATGCACTTTTATTATCCTTGGTGTGATGAATCGAATCCGGCTCAACATATGGCGTGATTAGTTTGAGAGCTTCATCCTTCTTCAGACATATGAGATTGTTGCTGTCATCAGTGCTGGGTGAAGGACGTCTTTCCAGGTACATCCATAAGCCTTTGCTTTGAAGAAGAGCAGTGATTTGGTTTGCCCAAGTATGATAAGTTGACCATTTAGGCAAGGAAACAACCATTTTGAATCCATAGGTGTTAAGTTGCCTTTATAGACCCAAAAATATAAGAGTACTAGCCTCTTCCAGAAATCTGCAATACACTTAAGAAAATCTGCTGTGTATATCAGCTGAAAAAGTAGAGGAGTGCGCTGGTCTTAGGATAGGGTATAAGCCCTAGAAAAACCCTAGAGTACCAGCCTCTTCTAGAAATCTGCGTAACACTTCAACAATCTTCAGTATATATCAGCTGAAACAGTACGGGAGGAGTGCGCTGGTCTTAGGATACAGTATAAACCCTAGAAAAATCCTAGAAAAACCCTAAGAGAGTGATGTCCTTCAAAAGAGAGTTAAACCCTAGAAAACACAATGTTTAATAGGGTGAAATAGGTTTGAACTAGCTTTGATACCATGTTGAGATTCACAAGAGATAGATCTATGATGAACCAACCAGCAAACCCTAACCTAGTTAAGGATAAAACAACAACAACAAATCTTCACCAGTGTGCTTTAGAAAGAGAGAGCACAAGAGCACTTTAGAGATAAAGAGCTATAATGGTCCAAAACTATCATTGCACTAAGGATAAAGATAACAAAATAACCTGCATAAGAGTGCGCAATAGAGAGAAAGTTCTCTGAGGCTTATGATTAATGAATGAGTTACTTGAATGAATATTATAATTGAGGAGGTGTGTGTTTATACACCATCCTAGAGGTAGGGCACTAGCCCTAAGGAGGTTGACTAGGTTGGTCTTAGCCTAGCATAAGCAATAAATACAATATGATCAGGTGTTACACAAAGGTAGGCTCTTGGACATAAGAACAGTGATGTCGGCTCATGGGTTCAAGTATGATTAAACCCATTAAGGTTAACATCAAAGTTGTAAAGGAGGTCCCATCTTTGCAAAAAATACTTGTTGAAATATGTATCGCTATTTTCTAATATATTTTGGTTTAATAAGGATGTAAATCTTTGAACCATGTAAATAGAGTGTTTTGCATGCTCATGATATTAATACTGGTCTTCTTGGCTTTTATAGTTCTGCAGAAAGAAGAGGAGAAAAGGAGATTCAGAGCGAAGAGTCTTCAGCAGAGCATGGACAGTGGTCAGTTTCCTTTTAAAGCCTGTTCCTTGTAAAGTTATGGCTGAATACTCATTTGAACCAATGCACAGAACTAGTAAAGCACATGCATTGTATATTGAAGATATCTTACCAATATTAGTTTTATATACTGCTGATCTGGTTGGTCACTTCAATTAATGATGATTGCTCTGGTCATAAATAAAATAATATTTTTGAGAGTTATGTTAGACCCTATTTTTGAGTGTTCGCCTTTGAAATTGCTATTTTGTATATTATGATAACTTTTTGTATCAGAATGATTTTTTTCTTGAATAAATACAGTTTCCCCTGGTAACAAATCTATTTTATCCTATACCTTGCATAAAAAGAGTAACATAGGATTAAATGCATATTTTGAAATTCTAGTTTAGCTATTGAGTGTTATGTTATACTTGTAGATGCCCATCTAATATCTGCACAAAAATTTGAACTCACAGCTAGACTTGGTAAACACCAAGTGCATAACTTTTCAATTGAAGTGAATGTACTTTTGTAATTATTGGAGTTTAATTTAAGTCAAATGCCTAAGCATTTGGCATTAGTGAGTTAAATTAAATCCTAGGCATTAGATCATAAAGTGAAAGTGAGATCTAATCTCAGCCATTGATCACTTTGGAGATCTAGGGTTTTGGATTTAGGGTAAACTTTGTTGATGATTGCAGCTATGTGAGACATTCTCTAGGACACAAACCTGAGAGAGAGTCCCTTAGAGGGGTGTCTGGTTCCTATCTGAGACAAAGATGGAACGTAGAGATGGCCTCCTCCTTACAGAGATTTGAGAAGAACTCCAGATGATTCTCCTGTGTAACGTAGTGAGAAAGGAGATTTGCAGAGTTAAACGTGCCTATGGTTGAGCACAAGGTGAACGTGTGAAATCCCAGAGTGCTGGGTGCATCATCATGAGACAAAGATGAAGATGATGTATTAGCCTCCTCTAAGCAGAGAGTTGATGATGAAACTCTAGATGACTCTCTTGTGTAATGCAGTGGGAAAGAATATCTGCTGAGTGGACGTGCCTGTGGATGAGCACAAGTGAACGTGATCCTAGTGGCTGAGCACTAGTGAGAAGTGGTTCTTCTGTGTAATGCAGTGAGCCAGAGATATGGACATCCCTATGGATGTACCCCTAGTGGCTGGGCACTAATGGGTGTATGAGATCCCTTGCTATATTGTTCAAGAGTCAGACCTGCCTGTAACCCTAATTGTAATGTAAAGGGTACATGTTGGCCCCACCTTAATGTAATTGATAATTAATGTAAAAGATAATTAATCTGGTTAATATTAATTATATTATGAGATAGAGAGGTTGGCCTTGTTGTGCCAATAGACACTTTTGTTGATAGGTCAAGTCTAATATAAGTAAAGGTAAATTCCCCATTGAGGAATCATATCTTGTGTGTGAGTTTGAAAATTTCAGCGAGTACATCTATTTGGGAAAAGTGCACACCTCTCTTGGGCACTAGTCTTCTAGGGTTTGTGAGCACCCTTTTGTGTGCTAGGTTTTCTTGGTGGTGAAGGTCTTTCTCTTGAAGAATATAGCAAATGATTGGTTGGGTTTTCTTCCCTTGTTGAGAAGGGTTTCCCAGGATACTTTTTGTGTACTTGTGCATGGTGTTTCTTCTTGTGATCTTGGTTGCTACAGCAAATTGTCTATGGTTTAAGTAAAATGCTAAAATGGAATGAACTTCATGCTTAAGCCTAGCTTATTGAAAAATCGACATGGTATCAGAGCACAAGTCTTGAAGAACCCATTGCACAAGCAATTTTCAGCCATCTTCTCTCTCCTGCAAAATCGTACGACTCTCCTAGGATTTCCAGAAAATCCGTATGGCCTACCTTTCTAAGAGGTTTCAACACTTGGCACTTGGACGTTGGGGCTAAAAATATGGCCTCCTTCAACGCACCTCCAACAAGCTTCAGATTAAAATTTCGAGCATCTGAAATTTTGGCCCTAGGGTTTCTAGGGTTTCGCTAATTTTTGCAGAAATTTCAGTATTAGGGTTTTCACAAGTCATCGAAGGAGCTCTTCAGCTCACCAGTGTTATCCTATCTTTCAAAGGCTTATTGTTGGCAGTCATAAGTCCAACAAAACCTAAAAGTGCTAGCCTAGCCTAGCCGTTAGGTTTTCTAGCCCAGTTGACAAGGGGTTGTGATGAATCTAAGATTATGATGAACAAAACTATGATGGAAGATAAGCTTGATGGATCAAGCAACTTCAAGTTCCTGGAAGACAAGACTTCAAAGGAAGACTTATTATGGGTGATACAAAAAGGTGACACTATGACTACCTCCTTCATGAAGATGTCAGAGGACAGAGATCAACCATGTTCCATTGGAGAAATCATATCAGCACCCTCCGGTATGCACTTGTATATATATTATTTGTATCATTGTCATGAGGGTAATTGCAGGACGAAGGAACCTTTTGCTGAAGACATGGATCCAGAGGGATCTTAGTGCATTCAGAGGAACAACACACTGGAAGTGAAGACTCTAGGTTTGATTGTTGTAATTGTCATTCCTCTAACCTATATTTCTAAAGTTTGCTACATTACAAGTAGGTGTTGTAGCTGTGACAACAATCCTTAAATTGCTTTGATTCTAGAGATGTACTCATTATTCTCCTTTAGGAGATATTCTTGTTTTGGTTCCTTTTGTTTTCTTGTTCCAGACA
>JASDQU010256643.1:0-15926 GCA_032191745.1 Picea mariana
GAGATCAAAGAATTGCTCCATCTGAAGTATCCATGTGACTGGGTCCTTGCCATCAAACTTCCTCATGTCAATCTTAGGAACATGGTTGGTCTTCAAACCAAAGTTGGAGTTTCTCCATTCTTGATTCACCTTCCTTGTGTCCACATCATGAAATTCATGGGATGCATTTTCACTTTTAGGTGTCTTCTCTGTTACGAAATTTTTCAATACTTCCATGATATCCCCTTTTAAACCATCTATCTTAGTATCCAACTTAGCTTCCATTGAATCTATCTTAGTATCCAACTTAGCTTCCATTCAATCCATCTTAGTATCAAACTTAGCTTCCATTGAATCCATCAACTTAGCTTCCATTGAATCCATCTTATTCTGTAGTTCATTTATGTCCCTACGCATTTCTTCACCTTCATCAAGAGTCCAAGTAGGATTTTTTGGAGGCTTATTTGGTGTAGAAGTTCCCTTTTTGGGTGGCATGTTGGCCGGGTATCACTTTTGAACCTTGATTTTGAGGTGGTTCTGCCAGACAATATTTGTTCTATTGTATCTCCCAAGTTTCATCCCTTCTAGGTATGAAGCTTTCCCTTATGTATTTCTCTGATATGTCTTCTCTGTAATGCCACAGGTCTGATCAAAATTGGATGTGCCAAGTGGAATTTACGGTAACTTCCCCACAACTTGCCGATTTTTGGCCTTTCCCGGAGATCTCACTTGTATAGTATGCCCCGCACAAAATAATTGATATAAAATTATGAAACTCACACCCAAGATAGTAAAGACTGTCCACAATCCAATGCAACCAGTCCCACTCAATTTGGATACTCTGGGAAGAAGTTATGATTGTCTTACCCGGAACAGCTTCTTGAGACTAGTCAATAGGACTAGTCAAATACCCTATCTTACACAGGGTTTATCTAAAAATTTAAGATGAGACAGAAGCTAAACTTGTTATAAAATCTATAATTCTAATTTCTGTAAATGGCCTCCATATTTCAGGGTCTGAAACGTCACAGAAATGTTTTTATAGCGAAAATCCCACAATGACTCATTTCAGGATGATTCTAGAACCCGATCTTGTACAAGCGATATCTCCGAACGTATAAGGCCTCAGGAGATGAATTTTTAACCCAACGTACCTTGATCTGTATTCTAAATACCCTCCAATCCGTTCCTTCGGAAACGTTGTAGAAAAAAAGTTATAGCGAAAATGCCACGGTGTCTCAGATGTAGCAGCGAAACCCCAAGACCTTGAGCTCTGAAACCATATGTTAAGAACCAAACATCAATATAGCATAGAAAAACCTCAGGAAAAGTACTCAACTCCTTGAAAAAGAGATAATTTCAGATAATAAGCCTCTTCGAGGGGGCAACCTCCTTTTACCCCACTTAAATGTTCAAGTACAAGATGATTCAAAATGAAAATGTCTCCTTAGTATATATAGGAGACTAGGAGGTTTAATGGCCTAAAGCCGACATAAATAAAATAACATTACTAATCTAAATTACAAATAATGGCCTAAAGCCGACATAAATAAAATAACATTACTAATCTAATATGCCCCAATTAAGTGGTAATGAGCCAATATTAGGGCTTAACATTCTAGGCAACTCTTGCATTTGGATTGTGGGTAGAGTGCTTGATTACTCCTTTTGGAATATGAGGTGGTGGCTCTAGTTTTTCAATGTGTAAAGTTGTCTCCGAAGGAGGAGGAGGATATTCTAAACTAGGTATAGCTTGTGAAGAACTATAATCTCGAGATCGAGTGGCTACATGAACTTTAGCATCGACCATATTGATACACAAATGGTCATCATCTTGTGACGGTGTATTTTGAATCCCACTAGCTGCATTTTCAGCATTTGAGGAGCTCGAGGCCATGTGTTGGTTATGTGGGAAAGGATTCATTAGAAAGACAAGTGGTAGAGATAATAGCCTCGCAGCTTTCTCAATTTTTGGGCATAAATGAGTTAGGCGATCGTCTGTACAAAGCTTACAGGGAAATTTCACCTTATGTCTTTCTTTCTTTCCCTCTCCAACATTATTATTCGTCTTCTCATTATTACCATTGTCCTTGGGTTTATTATTATTTTTCCCACCCTTATGATTATTATTATGAACTTTCTTCTTATTCTCGTCTGGTTTCTTGTTACCATTTGGGCCAGTCGATGATTGCACGGAATGCACATCCACCGACTGAGTGTTGTTGGAATACACAGACGAAGCTGGCCCTTTTGCATACTGGTTTAGAGACAAATCTTTCAAATGGCTTGTCACCAAGTCTGTGGATTTTACATTGGCAGAGCCTACAGTGCCATCAACAAGAGGTCCAAGATTTTGTCTAGGGTCATATGTTGACCTTGGTGCATACACAAGAATTTGGTATAACATCCTAGACTGAGTGTATATAAGATCTAACTGCTGGTCTTTGAAGATCACTTCTTATTCAGTGGTAACCCTAGATGTAGCAACATCCTTCGAGATAGGAGTCTGCAAATATTTAAGGAACCATTCTAAAAGAAAGGCTAGGGGTATGGAGGTCTTAATCAACCTCTTCCATCTATGCCACTCTTGGATATGATCCAATATATGAGTGGTTGTGTCCTGGCGTAAAGTCGAAAAGCGTTCTAGGCTAACATCATAATGAACTGGAAATTAGAAGTGGTTAGGGAAGACCAACACCATCAGACTAAAGGTCCCATATGCCCTTGTAGGTAGCTCTATATACCATTTTGCAGCAACCCCAATGAGGGTGCGTTGAAATAATCTTAATCGAATAGAATTATCATTATGGGAATTTGAGGAGCACCATAGGTGAAAGGTAGTAATGTGATCACAAGGATCTTCACCATTCTTACCTTCAAATTTTGGAATGTCCGAAGGAAGCATGGTGGGGACGGGGGGCCATGTAGGATCATGACACACAAGTTCGTTCAACAACTTAGACAATTTTGGAAGATTAAGCATGGCCATAAAAAGGATAGGGGGTTGTGGCATCTGTCCCAAAGATCCCTGGAAATATTGTGATTGAGGAACTACAACCCATCCAAGGTTCTGGTAAGCACCATGGCCCTGTCCGGAATTTTTAGACCCTCCCCCAGGATGATTCATAAGAGGTTGGTTGGGCATCATTGCAGTAGGAATGCTCTGATGAGGGTTAAAAAAGTTGCCCCTAGTTGAATTGGATCTGGGTTGGGGGTTTGGCAAGGCATGAAAATGGCCTCCTTTGGGTGTTAATCTAGAGGTTAGAAGTGGATTCGTCATTCCAAACGTGTTGGTCGGAATCGACACTGAGGAGGTAAGGGTATAGAATGGAACTTGAGCAGAAGCGTTTCCTCCAGGTTGGTTTCTCCACCCAGAATCAAGAGGATTAGACCCGGGGTTAAAAGAAGGAATGCCTCCCATATTAAGAGTCATTTCAGGGATTTGAGAACCACAAAATAAAAATGGAGTATAAGGAGGTGTAGTGCCCCCCAGTCCAATGCTAGCATTAGGGCCGACAATTGGGATGGATTTTGAAAATTGTGAAGAAAAATTCGACATACCATAGGAAAAAGGACTAGAGGCCATGGGGATGGACTGAACATTATAGCTCAGTGAGTGATCAAGAGACCCAAATGGGTTCAAGGCAAGAGATTGATCATTCACTATAGGATAGGCAATAGTAATGATAGGTGCCTCCGGTACTACAACCATTGTGGTTGCAGGATTCGAAGGGGTGCCATTAACTATAGTAGGTGTGGGAGTCGAAGGGATCCCAGTGTTCTGAATACTCGGTTCAATACTCATCCTTGTAGAATCACAAGTCTGAACAGTGGAGGTGTGTGTACCACGTCTAATAACTCTACACCTTTTAAAAGGAAATTACTCGAAATCTGGTGGTAACTATAACAAGCGACGGGACCAGCGAGGATGCTGGTTCGAATCCTCAATGACTTACGACTCAAGATACAAAAAAAAAATCCCAGGTCCAACTAGTAATCAAAGAGCACACCAAAACTCAAACAACCAATATGCACACATATGGGGTAAAGTGGCTGAAAGGGGCTTCCCTCCCTAAAGAAGGTATGTCTCACCCAAGAGGGGCCTAAGACTCCCTTCTAAAGATTAGAGGTAACATAATCAGTTATAAGGGCCCTCGTGGGATTAACAACCAGTCGGTCAGATCCCCCCGGAGAGGTAATACTCCATAAAGGCTGTGTGTTGTCCGACCCTTATCTGACCCAGGTTACCTGCAAAATAACCACTGCAAGTAACCTATGTGGCACAAGTCAAGCAATTAAGAAACCAATGTATAACCGATGCACATGCGAGTAGTCATAAGTCATGTACACCGTATGGGAAGGGTAGAAAATCCCGAAACCTTGAAAGTACCACCTCTCACGAAGGTAAAGGCACTAGAAAGATCCCCATATACGAATAGATCCCTAAAAAATCTCTGACGCTAAGAAGTTATCGGGGGGATAACCCTTCAACCAACCTCGCGCGACCTCATGATTAACTCCGGTGTGAGAGGAGCCTCCTGATATTACCAATTATACAATGGATTTCTCCATTCCCTTTGTCAAAAACAGATGTTGATTTAATAACCTTGGAGAAGTTTACTCACAAAATCCTATTCCAAGGCACTAAATCCTAAGCTAGTTTGTGCACCCTAGAAAATAAAATTGTGACTAATTAATTTTAAATTATAGCATTAATTTTAGTGTCCATGCTTACTCAAAAAGGTATGGTAGTGAAACTCATGATGTTATGACTCAACAAGTAAAGTAAATATGAAAACAATGCAAAGTCGTAACTTCAATTTTCAGTGAATGATATGCTTCTTAAAACAAATGCAATTTTCGATTTCAACTCTGCAATTTTGAAGTAAAAATGCAATCTTTCTATACATGCAATAAGCTAATGACAAAAAATAAAAAGATCAAAATACCAAGCAATGCAAAATGCCTAATATTTTTATATTTTCAATATAAGGAAAATGAAAATGCATGGATTGAACAACAACTTGATATATAAAAAATATACTGTATATAGAAACTAATTACTCAAGTAGGATACCAAGCAATAAGACAACCAACCCAATGTACAAGGACAATCAAAATGAAAAGATGATGAGAAAGACTCCGCCCAGAAATCCAACCAAAGATAGTTTTCCTTCCATCCCACAGACACTTAATAGTCACTACAAAGACCCAAGATGACTCAAAAATCATCAAAACCCACCCAACAACCACCAAACCCAATAAACAAGAAAATAAGGCCGATGTATGCATCTTTCAGAAGGACAACACGCGTATATATGTGGTCGTCAAGCAAAAACCCACGTAAATGTTTCAAAAACAAAGCTAGGGAAGGGAGAAGGCTGAAAAACTCAGACCTAGAGTGAACAGAGGCTCTCAAGCAATGGTACAACAATCAACACAATAGGAACGAGATCAATATAAGGATAAAAACACTCCAAACCCCAAGAAAGAAGATTCAATCCCTAGTATGGTCACCAGTTCTGTTATGTGTCACCTTCTATACCATTTTCTCCCCTGCCATCTGTTCTCCACTTGACTACATGACATGGCCCATTTCCTTTGGCCCCTCCTCGTCCTTCGACATCTGTCCCACTCCCTTCCACATCAGCCCTCATAAATAATGTGTCCCCCGTTACCGTTATATCCTGTCACCTTCACTCCTTCTTCTTGCCATGTGTCTCACCCCTATTGTTTCCATGATCACTCCCTTTCCCCTTTCCATGCCAAGCATGCCAAATGCTTCTTGCCTACCCTTCATTTGTATACCTTCATGTGCCCCAGTATTCACACTGGCCTCCACGCCTTATCCATTAGACCGTTCAGCTGATCCAGGTGGCACCATGAGAAGACCTCCACGTCCCAAAGGGCAGAGTTGACCAAGATTGTTCCTGATCCTAAGAAAGCAGTTATTGAAGTTGTTGGAGGTGGTTAGACATCGTCGCCTCCATAAATGGAAAGTCCAGCAAAGGATTAAAGGCATGTCATTTCATTTGCAGGATAGTCAGGAGTCTAATTGCGTCTGTCATAAGTGCACGATCATTCAGAGTCTACATGCGCATACTGCCAATAGACATGCAGACACAATGATTTTAATGCAGTGTCTTGTTTTTGTTGTTGTTGTTGTGTTTTGAGTATATGTAGGCATTTTCTCCATTTTGTAATCTATCGATGGTTGAGCTAGGCTCCTGATTGTAAAGTTTTAATGAAGCACTGATCACTCTAGTTATGCATTGGCACTTGAAACTTCTTTCCTTATGAATGTCAGCCTCTTTCCATCTCTTTGTTTACACTATGTTAGAACAGGTTGGAATTGGAGGATCCAATTGAGTTGCGTTGTTCTAGGATGATGTATGTTGCATCACTATAATAGTTGCATTGCTTCTAATCAGTTCTTGTATTTTCTCAATGCTGAATGATTTGGAATTAGAGGATCCAGTCAAGTCACCCTTCAGTTCCTCGAAACTCCGAACCAAGAGGATCTTGTATTCTGATTTTTTCTTCCTCAAGCTGCTGAAAGGCCTGATGCCTGAGGCAGTTTTGCTCACTCATCTCACCAAGTCTTCCATCTTCTCATTTTACAATCAACTCACTGACAGAAGTTAGATCAACACCTCCTTTGTTCTTTACATACCAGGCCTGGTCCCTGAGTTAGAGCGATTCCTTCCTAGGTATCTACTCATTCGATCACCCATTAAATTTATCCGTGACATAAACTGATGGGCATTGGGATCTGCTCCTGTTGCAATCCAGGAGTGACTTCTAACGCTAACATTTCTGGCACTGTTTCCAGGGACGAAGTTGAATATTTTCCCCGGGATTGAATGACAATGATTAACTGATTCTGAAGGTGCATCAGATATGAGAACAATTGAGATTGCTACTATGCACCTGACGACTCCACTGACGTGACTCCGCTGGGCAATTCCATTGATGCGAACCCATAAGAAACTCCATTGTGTCAGCCGTGGCTTCTAGAGGCAGACACACAAGGTCTACTCCTCAGCTAATGTTAGTGCCACCTGATGTTGACCCAAAGAAGATTATCAGAAAGGGAAATTCCTCTGAAGCGGGTACTTCTATTGCTAAAACAGGTATTTTTGGTGATTTTCATGATTTTATAGAAACTACAACCCCTTCATTTCGTCCTGTTTTATTACCTTCTGTCAGAGTTTCCCGCAATCTAAATTTCGAGAATGTTCCTGCTGGATTTTCTCCTCTTGGTCTCGAATTAGTAGGAGAAAGTCTTGTCACTCCCCTCTCCCCCGAGGTGGTACCTTGGTTCAGACGCAATGCCTCTGAATATTCTCCTACCCTGGGTTTTACCATCCCTCCTCCTATTATTACTGTTGTTGAGGGAAGGGAAATTTCTGTGCCTTTAAGACTACAAGCCTATTCTCCAGATTTGTTGCAGCTCCCCTCCCATTCTGTAAGCTCATATCCTATCTTTCCGCTTCAAACATCATCACCTCCTAGTTCCCCCACACCTTTTGTTCCTATGGTTGGTGCTAATCCCCCTCTAAATAGAATGGATGCCATAGTAGCTTCCATATATGCTCTCTTAATCCTACCTCAACCTATGAATCCTCTTCAAGGATGATTTTAGGGGCTAAATTTCGCTCATGGGCTAATTTTCCATGATTTTTCCAAAAATGAGATTCGCTATTTTAAAAATGATTCACCCAAATTCTATAGGATAAAATTATTTTACCTTAAAAATTGCCAAAATTTTATAAAAACCATATAAAATACTTAGAAATTTGAATATTTTTACAAACATATCGCCAAACATTTATAGTTGACATATGAAGGAATAGTAAGATTCACCAAGGTTTATAAATTTTAAAATAAATTCCCATCCTTAAAATCATCCTTGATCCTCTTCCTGCTGGAGATTACCTGAAATATATGCCCAAGTTCACTGGGGAAGAGGACATTATTGCGAAAGAGCACCTGGTTGCTTTCTACAGTTATGCAGACAACCTGAACATTGAAAATGAAGATGTCTAGATGAGAGTCTTCGTCCAGAGCCTGGATGGTGAGGTGAGGAAATGGTTTAGGAGATTGTCCCCCGGATCTATTGTTGGGATTGAAGCTCTAGATAGTGATTTCTTGAGGCAGTGGGGAGATAAGAAGGATTTCATGTATTACATGACAGAGTTTGGGTCTTTGAAGAAAATGGGAGGAGAGTCTGTCTCCAACTTCTCCAAAAGATTCAATAAGATGTATAATAAGATCCCTGTTGAGATAAATCCCACAGAAGCCTCTGCCAAAATTTCTTATGCTAGTGCATTCGACCCTGAATTTTGTCTTCTATTGAGAGAAAGAAGAGCTACCTCCCTAGCTCAAATGCAAGATGCGGCCATAGCGGTGGAATATAATGTATTGGTAGTTGACAGACTGAGAAATAAGACTGATGCAGACAGGAGAAAGGGAATATTTGAAGCCTCAACTTCTGGCCCCTCTATGCCTCACCCTCAAGTGGATGTATTGACCAAGATAGTGAAGTCTCTATCTGTAGAGATGGATAAAATGAAGGTGGAGGGGAAGCAAGCATACAAAAATACTCAAAATGCCGAAAACAAAAGGATCTTCAGGAGGCCAAACAATATTTCTCCACTGACTATGCAAAGAGACCAGAGAGGAAGAGATAGAGAAGACCAGAGAATTGTGAAGTAAAATTCGACATACCATAGGAACAAGGACTAGAGGCCATGGGGATGGACTGAACATTATAGCTCAGTGAGTGACCAAGAGGCTTAAATGGGTTCAAGGAAAGAGATTGAGCATTCACTATAGGACAAGCAATAGTAAAGATAGGAGCCTCCTATACTACAACCATTGTGGTTGCAAGATTTGAAGGGGTGCCATTAACTATAGTAGGTGTGGGATTCGAAGGGATCCTAGTGTTCTGAGTACTTGGTTCAGTAATCATCCTTGTAGAATCACAAGTCTGAACAGTGGAGGTGTGTGTACCATGTCTAATAACTCTATGCATTTTAAAAGGAAAATACTCAAAATCCAGTGGTAACTATAACAAGCGACGGGACCGGTGAGGACGCTGGTCTGACTCCTCAATGACTTAAGACTCAAGATACAAAAAACAAATCCTAGGTCCAACCAGTAATCAAAGAGCACACCAAAACTCAAACAACCAATATGCACACATATGGGGTAAAGTGGTTGAAAGGGGCTTCCCTCCCTAAAGAAGGTATGTATCGCCCAAGAGGGGCCTAAGACTCCTTGCTAAAGATTGGAGGTAACATAATAAGTTATAAGGGCCCTCATGGGATTAACAACCAGTTGGTTAGATCCGCCCAGAGAGGTAATCGTCCATAAAGGCTGTGTGTTGCCCGACCGTTATCTAACCGAGGTTACCTACAAAATAACCACTGCAAGTAACCTATGTGGCACCTATGTCAAGCAATTAAGAAACCAATGTATAACTAATGCACATGAGAGTAGTCATAATTCATTTCCACCATATGGGAAGGGTAGAAAATCTCGAAACCTTGAAAGTACCACCTCTCACGGAGGTAAAGGCACTAACAAGATCCCCAGAAAATCTCCGACGCTAAGAAGTTATCGGGGGGATAAACCATCAACCAACCTCGCACGACCTCATGATTAACTCTGGTGTGATAGGAGCCTCTTGATATTACCAATTATACAATGGATTTATCCATTCCCTTTGTCAAACACATATGTTGATTTAATAACCTTGGAAAAGTTTACTCACAAAATTCTATTCCAAGGCACTAAATCCTAAGCTAGTTTGTGTACCCTAGAAAATAAAATTGTGACTAATTAATTTTAAATTATAGCATTAATTTTAGTGTCCGTGCTTACTCAAAAAGGTATGGTAGTGAAACTCATGATGTTTTGACTCAACAAGTAAAGTAAATATGAAAACAATGCAAAGTTGTAACTTCAATTTTCAATGAATGATATGCTTCTTAAAACAAATGCAATTTTCGATTTCAGCTCTGTAATTCTGAAGTAAAAATGCAATCTTTCTATACATGCAATAAGCTAATGACAAAAAATGAAAAGATCAAAATGCCAAGCAATGCAAAATGCCTAATATTTTTGTATTTTCAATATAAGGAAAATGAAAATGCATGGACTGAACAACAACTTGATATATAAAAAATCTACTGTATATAGAAACTAACAACTCAAGTAGGATACCAAGCAACAAGATACCCAACCCAATGTACAAGGACAATCAAAATGAAAAGATGATGAGAAAGAATTCACCCAGAAATTCAACCAAAGATAGTTTTCCTGCCATCCCATAGACACTTAATAGTCACTACAAAGACCCAAGAAGACTCAACAATCATCAAAACCCACCCAGCAACCACCAAACCCAACAAACAAGAAAATAAGGCCGATGTATGCATCTTGCAGAAGGACAACACGTGTATATATGCGGCTATCAAGAAAAAACCCGCGTAAATGTTTCAAAAACAAAGCTAGGGAAGGGAGAAGGCTGGAAAACTCAGACCTAGAGTGAACAAAGGATGCCAAGCAATGGTACAACAATCAATGCAATAGGAACGAGATCAATCTAAGGATAAAAATGCTCCAAACTCCAAGAAAGAAGATTCAATTCCTAGTATGGTCGCCAGTTCTGTTATGAGGAAAATCTCTCTATGGCTAGGGGAAAACCACAATAGATAGAAATGATTGCAAAAATCAAATCTATTCTCATGTATTCTATATAAAAAAATATGCTAGCAAGACAAGATAAAAGGTCTACCTCGCCCTTATGATCGATTAAGTCCACCGTTGAGCACTTGACCCAAAGTAATATACTTGCAACTAGTCCTCAACAACCAAGCAAATCAAGCATATGGTGATAATATATGATGTTAGCACATTCAATAGAATAATCCATTAATAAACATGACACATACGCCCATGTAATAATAATTCAAATATTTGCAAGATATCAATTGGATGGGAAAAGAGTATTTCTATTAAGATATGATCAACATAAGTGAAAATGTTATAGACTTCCGTGTCGACATGGTTCTGAACTGAGAAAATAAGTTCCTTCCAGCTGGGCCTCCACCACTTCAATCCTCCACCAAAGGAAAGCTCATAAAAGAGATACAATGAAGTTCTCAATCAACAAGGGAAGATCCTGGGGGTTGAACATTGTGTTCAGACTTAAAGGACAAAGGGATGTAGACTCAATATGAAGTAAATAATTTCTCCAGAGTAACTTTGCTCTCAAATTTGAATTCTTTCTCCTCTTCTCCATAACTTGGAATTGACCCATTTATAACCTTCAAGTGGAACTAAAGGGCCAATTCAGAACGTTTCTAGTATATGGAAGGCCAAGGATCATAGATCTCCTATCGTGACATGGAAACCCGACACCATTTTTCATTTTTGGGCACAAATCCTGATGTACATGGGCTGTAGTGGTGCATCTTGCATATACGCATGTGGTATAGCAGGCAAGGTATGTACATGTGGAAAACATGTATTTTTTAGCTCTGGGATTTTGTAAAAGGGATGAAAATTCTACATAGGGAAATGGAAAAGGTCCCTCTATGCAAGACTGCATAGAGTGAGGAAAATCTTGCTATAAGACATGTAGCTCCAAAAGTTGTTTTATAAGTTTTAATTATATAGAGTTACATAAATGGTAAATTTACCTATGGATCTAAAGTTCAATTGAAGAACATGAGAGGTTTCTTTCATGCACCTAGAACTGATATTTCATGTAAATTTGAAGGAAAAAACGCCTGAGCCTCAAATGCATGTCATATTCTCCAATTTGACCCAAATTTGGTGGTTCATCTTGCATAAGCTGTAGTTTGTTATTTCACACATGTCTATAATCTTCTATTGGCATTTTGAGACATAAACCTACATGATGTGCATAAATGATAGAAGTTGCATTGTAAAACAAAAGTTCCAAATTGGTAAATATGGCTATATTAAATTGCCCACCCAAAGTTGGCTAAGGATCAATAATTTAGGATTTAATTTGTAAATTAATAATTCCAATATGTATAACCCATTTGCACAATTAGTAGTGCACTTACACTCCAAAAATGATCATTTATATGCACAAATATTCATGGAACTTTGTTGAATCAAAGGATGGTGAGTTAGGAGATAAACCAAGGTTATTTTTTCGTGAAGAGTCATAAAATACTATTCTGTGAAAAAATAGGCAGGAGATACATAGTAAAACCCTAGAAATGAAAAAATTGTTTGTAAAAAGTAACCCAATGTTGTATTATACTTTATATTTGAGTTATGCACGTTGCTAGGGATGTGGTTTAACATAGTGGACCTGCTCATGTTGTTTATTTTGCAATTGAAAGTTTAAAAAGGGTGTCTATGCAAAAGAGACAAATTTTTCCTTCTAATTTGCAAGGTATAAACTATACTAGGTGACTAAATGAAAATGCATGCCAAAGATTTCCTATAGCTCCAAATTGTTTTTTATAAGTTTTAATTAGATGGAGTTACATAAATTATAAATTTACCTATGCATCTAAAGTTCAATTGAAGAACATGAGAGGTTGTTTTCATGCACCTAGAATTGGGATTTCATGTAAATTTGAAGGGAAAACTGCCTCATCCTGAAATGCACGCCCTAGTATCCAATTTGAGCCAACTTTGGTGGTTCATCTTGCATAAGCTGTAGTTTGTGATTTCACACATGTCTATAAACATACATTGGAATTTTGAGACATAAACCTACCTAGTGTGCATAAAGGATAGAAATTGCATCGTAAATCCAAATTGCCAAATTGGTAAAGTTGGCTATATTAATTTGCATGCCCAAAGTTGGCTAAGGATCAATAATTTAATATTTGATTTGTAAATTGATCATTCCAATATGTATAACCTGCTTGTACAATTAGAAGTTCATTTACACTCCAAAACATATGATTTATATGCAGAAATATTCATGTGGCATTTTGATGAATCAAAGGATGGTGGGTAGGAGATAAACCAAGGTCAGTTTTGCATTGTAAGTCATACAATACTCTTCTGTGCAAAAATAGGCAAGAGATGCATAGTAAAACCATGGAAATGCAATTTTGTTTTGTAAAAAGTAACCCAATGTTGTATTATACCTTAGATTTGAGTTGTCCGAGTTGTTGGGGATGTGGTTTATCATAGTGGATTTGCTGATGTTGTTTATTTTGCAAATAAAAGTTTAAAAAGGGTGGTTGTGGAAAAGAGGTAAAGTTTGCCTTGTAATTTGCAAGGTATAAACTGTAGTAGGTGACTAAATAAAAGTGCATGCCCAAGCTTCCCTGTAGGTCCAAACATTGTTTTATAAGTTTTAAATAGATGGAGTTACATAAATGGTAATTTACCTATGAATCTAAAGTCCAATTGAAGAACAAAAGAGGTTGCTTTCATGCACCTAGAATTGATATTTCATGTAAATTTGAAGGGAAAATTTCCTTAGCCTCAAATGCATGCCCTAGTCTCCAATTTGAGCCAACTTTGATGGTTCATCTTGCATAAGATGTAGTTTGTGATGTTACACCTGTCTATAAACTTATATTGGCATTTTGAGACATAAACCTACTTGGTGTGCATAAAGGATAGAAATTGCATTGTAAAACCAAAGTGCCAAATTGATAAAGTTGGCTATATTAAAATGCATGCTCAAAGTTGGCTAAGGATCAATAATTTAGGATTCAATTTTTAAATTGATCATTTTAATATGTATAACCAGTCTGTACAATTAGTAGTGCATTTACATTCCAAAAATGATGATTTATATGCACAAAAAGATTCATGGAATTTTGATGAATCAAAGGATTGTGAGTTAGGAGATAAACCAAGGTTATTTTTGCATTACAAGTCATAAAATACTCTTTTATGCAAAAATAGGCAAGAGATGCATAGTAAAACCCTGGACAGGAAAAAGATATTTGTAAAAAGTAACCCAATGTTGTATTATACCTTAGATTTGAGTTGTGTCAGTTGCTAGGGATGTCGTTTATCATAGAATACCTTCTCATCTTGTTTATTTTTCAATTGCAAGTTTAAAAAGGGTGGTTGTGCAAAAGAGACAAAGTTTGGCTTGTATTTTGCAAGGTATAAATTGTACTAAGTTACTAAATGAAAATGCATGCCCAAGCTTCCCTATAGCTCCAAAAGTTGTTTTATAAGTTTTAATTAGATGGAGTTACATAAATGGTAAATTTACCTATGCATCTAAAGTTCAATTTAAGAACATGAGAGTTTGCTTTCATGCACCTAGAATTGAGTTTCTTGTAAATTTGAAGGGAAAACTGTCTCAGCCTCAAATGCATGCCCTAATTTCTAATTTGAGCCAACTTTGGTGGTTCATCTTCGACAGTATGTAGTTTTTGATTTCAGACCTGTCTATAAACTGTTTTTTCATTTTGAAACATAAGCCTACCTGGTGTGCATAAAGGATAAGAATTGCATTATAAAAACAAAATGCCAAATTGGTAATGCTTGCTATATTAAAATGCATGCCCATAGTTGGATAAGGATCAATAATTTAAGAAGTAAAAAAAATAATACAAGTATTAAAAACATTTATTTTTCTTACATAAATTTACATGACTTCAATTGAAAGTTCATGGTTTTTCCAAGAGTAGTTTCTATTAATTATTCATCCACAAGTAGTGAATATTCCCAAAAAAATTGGGATGTATAATAATTGATTTGGATTTTTTTTTAAGAAAACCTATTATCTGTTCATGGAAAACATTTATATTTAAGTGAAAAAAATAAGTGTATGCATAACTATTGTTAGCACATAATCATGTATGGGGTACTCTCCTGAAAGAAGCGTCCTCTTGGGAGAAGAAAGAGATTCGAAAAACCCATTTTTCCAAAGTTTAGACGATGGGCGTGTCATTTTAGTGAGAGGGCAGTTTTGGACAACCAAGATCTGCCCGCCCAGATCTACAACTGAGGTTTCATTCTGAAGCCCCCTCGCCATTCTGCCTTTAATGTAGGGGGAGGAGGGGCGTATTCTGGAATTGGACGCACATCTCTCAAACGGTCAAGATTGGGGTGCCTAGATCAATGATGCTCAAGTGATTCTGGACCCCCTTTTCCATTCTTCCTTTAATATGGTGGTGGTCCAGAATGGTGTGGTATTGACGTGGGGCCCCCTTCCTGTCGTGTCGCCTTATGTACCATTTTCTCCCCTGCCATATGTTCTCCACTTGACCGCATGACATGGCCCATTTCCTTTGGCCCCTCCTCATCCTTCGACATCTGTCCTGTTCCCTTCCACATCAGCCCCCATAAATAATTTGTCCCCCGTTACCGTTATATCCCGTCACCTTCACTCCTTCTTCTTGCCATGTGTCTCGCCCATGTTGTTTCCATGATCACTCCCTTTCCCCTTTCCACACCAAGCATGCCAAATCCTCCTTTCCTACCCTTCGTTTGTATACCTTCATGTGCCCTAGTCTTCGCACTGGCCTCCACGCCTTATCCATTAGACCGTTCAGCTAATCCAGGTGGCACCATGAGAAGACCTCCACGTCCCAAAGGGCAGAGTTGACCAAGATTGTTCCTGATCCCACGAAAGCAGTGATTGAAGTTGTTGGAGGTGGTTAGACATCATCTCTGCCATAAATGGAAAGTCTAGCAAAGGATTAAAAGAATGTCGTTTCATTTGTAGGACAATCAGGAGTCTGATTGCGTCTGTCATAAGTGCACGATTGTTCAGAGTATGCATGCATAGACTAGAAGTAGACATGCAGGCGCAATGTTTTTAATGCAGTGTCTTATTTTCGTTGTTGTTGTTGTGTTTTGAGTATATGTAGGCATTTTCTCCATTTTGTAATTTATCGATGGTTGAGCTAGGCTCCTGATTGTAAAGTTTTAACGAAGCACTGGTCGTTCTAGTTATGCATTGGCACTTG
>JASDQU010256648.1:0-15925 GCA_032191745.1 Picea mariana
CAACTATGAAGGAAATGAGAAAGTAAAAGATGCCAAACTTCTAACATTTAGGTTGAAGTTTGAACAACTAAAGATGAATGAAGATGAAATAGTTAGAAATTATTTTTTAAGAGTTGAAGAACTTGTGAATACCATGAAGGGTCTTGGTGAGAAGTTTGAAGATTCAATTTTAGTTCGGAAGATTTTAAGATCTTTGCTTGATAAATTTAATCCAAAAGTCTCTGCAATAGAAGAACGAAATGATCTTAAAACTTTGTCCATTGATCAAATCCTAGTTACTTTAACTTCATATGAAATAAGAATCAAGAAAGATAAATCCATTACTAGAGAAGCATCTTTTAAAGCAGACAAGAATAATGATTCAGATTTAGATGATATTGAGGAAAAATTTGTGAGAAGGTTAAAGAAAGGATTAGGAAAATATCAAGGCAAGCTTCCCTTCAAATGTTTTAACTTTGGTAAGATAGGTCATTTTTCATCTAAGTGTCCCCATTAGAAAAAGGACCAGAACACTGATGATGGAAAGAAGTACAAATTCAAGAAATATAGTAAGAAGAAAAGTTTGTGTGCAAAAAATGACAATTCCTCAGAAGACATTGATAGTGATTCATCATGTGAAGACAAAGTGAATGATTTTATGCTTATGGCTATGGGAGATCTTGATGATGAACACACAGGAGGTGAAATGGATGATCAAGAAGATGTGGTGGATATGGAAGGTGAATTAATCAGTGCTTTGGAAGAAATTGACAGACTCAGATGTAAGAAGAGAAAACAAAAACAATTGTTGAAGTAGTTTAAAATGAATAGTGAAAAACCTGATGAAAACTTTTCTCTTCTTCATTTCTCTTCATTTCTATGATATCGTTTGATAATTATTAACCATGCATTTCATATTTTCTATATCTCCATTACCCTTGTCGGGAGTCTGTTAAGTTGGTTTCCCTAGCGGTCTAGTCAAAAGGAGTCCTCTCCTGGGAGGAGGCTAGGCTTCTTTCTTTACTAGAGAGGCCTGGCCTTATTTACATCCTTTCATCTGGAATTCTATTGTCTTGTCCTCTTCAAAATTTTCTGCCAGGGTTTGCTTGGCGGCCCTTTTTACAAACATAGAAATAGAAGCCGAGAGCACGTTAGCATAAACCTCGATTTGCAACTCCTGAGTTAGTTTCTCCACATGATGGAATTTGTTTAAGATGGTTGTGAATCTTTGATTGAAATATTTGACCCTTTATTTTGGACTCATGGTGGTTGCGAACAACTCATACATCAGAGCTCCCGTAGTAGTTTCCTCCGCAAATGTATCTATAAAATCTTTCTGGAACTTGGTCCAGCTAGTTATAGATCCTACTAGCAGATTAAAATACCACATGGAAGCTGAATTTTAAAACATGTAGGGGAAACGTCAGTAGACTACGTCTTCATGTTGGACGTTCATAATTTTGATCGCGAGTATGAAATTCTTGATATCATATTCAGGCAAACCTGAAGTCTCGGGGTCGTACTTGGCAAGTAGCTTCTCTGGGTGCCGGGAAATATTATGTACTCATCTGGGGATGGCCATAGAATCTCCAACCAACCAAGGTTGGTTGTTCTGAGGTGGGATTTCCATTTCCTCCTCATGGTCATTATTACCTTCCATATCTTCGGAATCCAAGTCGATATATTCTTCTTCCAAAAATTTGTATGGCTCAGAGACATCGTCGACCGACATCTCAGAGATAAGATTCAAAGGGTGTTCAATTTAGGTGATCTCAAAGTCTATTAAGTCTTCTATCGTGTGTATGAAAACTTCATCGGGAGTATTGACCACTGGTCTACTTATTTTTTTTCTTCGAGGAAGTATCAGAGCTAAGGGAAACACACCGATCTGTTAGGCGTAGGCTCTTGTGAGTCTTCTAAACTGATTTAATTCCTTGTGAGGAAGAGAGTAAGGTAGTTCGGGGAACAATTTTTCTTCCTCGAGCTGGGGAGAGTTACTTGTTTCGGGAGTACTCAGCGTGTGTGGGTTGTCTTGTAAATGACTAGCCATGCATGTGGACTGTTATGAATCTGTAGATTGTTTGAAAAACTATATAAAATATATATTCATCCATTCATTGTCAGGCCCTCCTTCTAGCACCAATTATGTTGATGGGTCTTAATTCCCTTGATTCAAAAGTAGGCACCAAACCCGCCACCGAGGCCCAATTAGAATCTAGAACATTTAACAATGGAATGGTTCTCTAGATCTTGCGATCCAACCAAATTATCGATGGGTTTGTGTTTTCTTCTGAAGGCTCTTCCTTCAGTTAGGACTATTCTCTTATGTATTTTCTCTTGGGTGGGACTGGTATGAGAGATGAAAACCATTATAAACCAACTTGACAACAAATAGGATTAAGTTTTAAACTACTAGGGAAGAGGTTGAGCTTGGGATAACCCATTGCTCAAGTATGCAGACAACAATTTTATACCAGAGGCCTAGTACTAATAAATTAGCCATGTGAGCATCCAATTACTATCTGAGAAAATAATTATCAGAAAGAAAGAACATATTCCATAAGATAATGGAAAGAAAAATAATTCATCTACCATAACCATTCATCACATAATAACACAACGATTCATATTTATCATTAAAGCAAAGAACATCAAAACATTGCACCAGATAACTTGACAACAAAATTAATTGCTCTTACTCATTACTGCATCATTCATGAAACAGGATAGGATGTAGTTCTTCTCTAAGTCCAATCACATGCATTTGATGAAAATAAGTTGTCTTTGGTCCAGAAGGACTTCTTGATTCATAGAAGCTTCAAAATAATTCTTAACAACCAAAAAGAAAGAGTTCTTACAACAACCATCGACCCTTAACTAATTGGTCGATGTTTTTATTTATAATGTAAAGCTTAACTGAAATTAACAGCTAAGTGCAGTTTAGGAAAAACAAAATTCGCCACATGGCGTCAACTTCTAACAGTTTCTTTAATAGTCAGCTTGAGATATCTCTTGAAAAGGGTGATTTCTCTCATACTCAGACCAACTGATAAACAGTTCTTCACAAGTTTGGGCCCATGGAAGCCTATGTTGTTCCATCAGAGCCACGTGTTTTCCCCTGATGTCCATTGCATGCGCCCGGTACTTTACTAGACTGGAGTACAGATGTTGTAGCATGGTTCGGGCTCTAATTGGGTGTTCTGCAAATCATTGCACTTGCCCTAGTCTCGTGTCGACCATCTTTGCGAGCTCTTAGTTCCATAGTGAATCTTGTTTGGCATGTGACTAGACTACGTCACTCAGGTCAACGAAGTTGTCGGGGGTGTCGAACTTGGGGAGTCTGATATCCTTCATCACTTTATTAATTTTATCCCAATTCTTCTTGCATCTGATCCACTGATTTTGGATTTCTCGGTGTGGATCCCGAGACATCTTAGCCTAGCACTCAGTTGATTGCTTCATGTGATTAAGACTACTTTTTCCTACCATCCGAATAACATTTTATTCTTTGTCTTGGCCTTTCTAGACTGCCTCAATGTACTCGATTCTTTCTACCACTTGTTGTGCCCTTTCATACCATCACTCCATATCCTTGCATGCCGTGAGTGCCATGAGATTTTCCTCCTAGAACTCAGCTATTTTTGTAGTTAAAAGGTGTCTTTCTTTCTTGAACTCATTGTAAACTTCTTCGAACTCACCTTTTAGGTACACAACGGTCTGCGTGGTGCCTTTATAGTATTTGGCCAGATGATGCAAGTGTTTGAGATCCTTTAGGGCGGAGGCTAGTTCCTTTTCGTCTCTCTTGGATCTGTCCAAGGTGGCATTTGAAAGTCCCTTTCCCATGCTGATAAGTTCAAATGTCTGGGCGTCTGTTGTGTTTATCAAGTTCTTCTCTATAGTAACCAAGATGGAGTGATCCAACGTGATCCTTATTTTCTTTGCAGTCCTTTGAATGATGGCCTTTCTCTTTTGATCATAGGAGATCACATAGATATCTGCTACCTCATCTACTGACTCTTGCATCTGCTGATCACCCCATGTGAGCATGTTTCCTAGGATTTCAGTGGTGTATACTTGTTCAAGATAGGGCTCTTGAACTTCCTCTCTATGCCTCGTAGGCCCGGCCTCTACCTATATCTCATTGGGGATTTGAGTATTGAGAGGAATAGAGACGTCGGGACAAACTCGTTGGTCACAGAACTGTTGATTTCCTTTTGCGGTGATTATTTCTTTGGCTCATCCAGTTCAGGATTGTCCTTTAGATCTGGTCCAGTTTCCATCGTATCAGGTCCCTTTGTTTTGAGGCCACTTTCGGCTTCTGTTTCCTTTTGCAGGACCTCCTTTGTTTGAACTTCAAGCTCAGGGAAACAAGTCTTCTCAGGACCTTTTTCTTCTTGTACATGCATAAGGGTGTTGTGAGATGACTCTGGGCTCTCATCGTCACTATATATAGTTAGAATCTTTCTCAAAGGATTAGGCGCATGTGTTTCTACTAACACCCGACCTGTCTTTGGTTGAGTCGTCCCGTCTGTCGGCGATATTTTTGATGATGAGGTGGATTATGTGCCATCAAACCCATTGATGTTACCCAGGTTCATTAAATCAGAGTTGTTTATCCCCACAAGACTCTCCTCTGGGATATTGGTTGGAATCCTTAGCAACCTGATGGGGTCTGGGATATCTTGCTTCTGACACATTATTTGCAGGGTGTGTTGGTACATAAGTTCCCCTCTCTCCTACGCATCTTGAACCTCGGGAGAGTTCCTGTCCTGTGCAGGGGTTATCTGGGAAACCTCTGTTGTTTCTATGGCTCCTTGAGGGGATTCTGCCACTTCAGTTGGTCTTGATGTTATCCTTTCTCCTCTAGCCCTGAGGACCTCTTGAGCTGTCTATTGCAAGATTGTTTCTTTCTCATCCAAACTCATAGCCTTGAAATTGGTTTCCTTAGGGTCATCCATTCTCACCATTACTTCACTCCATTCTTGATCATTCTCAGTGAATATATCATTTTCAAAACTGTCGTGAGCATATGGCCAGCAGAAAGATACTTGGGATGCATGCTTTGGTACTAAAAATTTTGGGTCGTTCTTGCGAAAGCGACCAGTCAGGAATCGAAATTCCAATTGGCTTAACCCTTATTGCTTTTCCTGAGAAGTGTCTTTTACTATGTAGAAACCAACATGGAACCTGTAAGGTATGAAGGCCTGCTTTTTATCTTTTACCAGAGTAGCATTATAACCCTGCAGGATGGTCTGGTAACAAATTTCCTGACTACCAATCGATCGGGAACATACATAGGTAACAGATGTGGTGCTCCGATGGCTCCAAACACCCTGATATAGGTGTCGTGTTCATCCAGATACTAGTTGCCGAATTTGGATATAATCCTTTTATACGCATTTGACAATCTTGGGAACTCTTTCTGGAACAGTAAATAATGAATACACGTGATAAATTGATCGCAAATGAGAGAATAGGATTTCTTGTACCTGTTCTCCCAAAAAATGTCGAAATATACATGAACCGGGACCTTTGAGGTATGCCAGTTTAGGTTCATTCCTATGAAGGTATTTATTGCGTAGACAACTTCCAATAGATAAGACACCATGTAAAAGGATGGAGTTTCTCCCTCTTTCGGCATCTCATCCTGTTGTATGCAAGTGCTCAGTTGTTTGGAGATGATGGCACCCCAATTGAAGATTGTGCCTGAAATGGAAACCGTATAAGCTAGAGGCATCCAAGCCTCTGAAAACCAGGAGAAATATTTCTCCCCATGTAATATGCAGAGAAGAGACATCAGGTATATGTACGGTTCCCTTATGTTGGCCATTGGATAGCAGTCGAAAGTCCGTTTTGAGAATTTTTGTCTTCCCTCCACCATGACGCCATAACTTTGTTGGTGTCATGTGCTACATAGAAAATTACAATAAAATTAGTGCTCAGCCTCTCTTCCATCTCCCTGAGCTTGTAGTAACTTTGAACCTCTGATGGCAATAAAACCCCGACACACTCATCATTGTCGTCATTAATCAAACATTTTTGTGTATCAGTATGGTCAATGAGAAATTTTAGGAGCTCAGTGCAAGGAAATACCAGAGTCCATCTTGCCACCATGTGCAGATACTCCCTACAGACATTCAGGAGGACTTCATCGTCAATTTTCCTCATATTAGGGTCATTGTGCAGGGTATATTTGGGGAACTCCTCCTTCTTGATTTTCTTGAAAATTTATTCCCAGCGCGGGAATACCGTCTTGGTCCCAATGTTCGCCTCTGTGTCTCCAAAGGCTATGGGTTGAACAAAATATTTTTTGGTGACTATTTTGATGACGTGCACTAGCTTAGGAGCAAATTCCAATTGTTTGGTGACCACTAGGGAGGAACCCTCTCCTACCTCTAGTTCTGGTTGCTTTGGTTCTCTTGGGGATTTCCTCATGGTGGGTTTCTTCGGTGGCATCATTCCTTCAGTAAAAAAATGATCCTTTAGGCATGTGTACAAAGTAACGTTGGATGAAAAAGGTATGAAATGAAGTGTAAAACATCCATGACTTGACACATGCCTGTACGCTTGCTAAAATTATTTTTTAATACTCACTAGACTTTGGAAGATTTCTCTGGATCGCTCGTCTTTCTTCTCTAGGTGCTTTGAATGTTTTTGTGCATAGAATAATCTCATACACAATGACTCAAAATAATATAATGGGATAAATTTCTACCAGTCGTATCAAACATTTAATACGAGTAATGGATGAAAAATCAAACAACCTACTATCGAATCTCTGCAAATAAATTCTACATTTTTTTATGGCGGAGGCGCAGAGGGAGATGCATTGTATCGGTGGGCTCAAACAATCCTTTTGATTTACACACGAATTAACAACTAATGTGTGATCCTAGAATTAATTAACCTCTTGAATGCGTCATATCTAGCATGTGTTAGAGCTAAAATGTCCCATCACACAACATTTCTCAGTGGACAGGTGGGGAATCGACTACTATCCTTGTGTATATTTCCATTGATACGCTCATGACAAACACTTCCAACGACGAAGGTATCGGGGATCGACGATCGGGGATAGTTCAAGTGCGTAGTTTCTTGGCATGTTATCATTTTGTAAAATCCCAATGCCGACAACATTTCGGAGGTCAGGGATAGGTGATATTATTCCTTTACTCTCGCAATGCTTATTCTTTTTCTTCCTTCCCAATACCGATGGAGATCAGTCTTCGATGATATTCTTGCTGAAGCTCATTCATAGAAATGAAAGACTTTCTTCCGTCGACGTCGATGAAGATCAACGCTCGACTATTTTCGCTTTCACGAATAGTTCTTATCATATTTAAGTCTTCCTGATGTCAAATCCCTTAAGCACATCAGAAGAATCTTTGACTATCGATTCTTTAATTAAATGCTAGTCCCTTTTAGGGTTATGATGATTTTCACATGATCAAGCGAACTTTAAAGACTCAACATGATAACACAAAATGATAAACAAAGGCAGTAGTTTTCATACTGAAGTGGAAATAGACAGTGCAAAGGATCAAGTGGTACCCAAAAAGTAAAAAATGGACATAGACTTTTTAGGGTGTGTTGAGTGCTCAACACCCTATAAACCTTGAAGTTGTCGAATAGTGCACGGGGGAGGAAACTGAAGTATTGCCTCAACCTTTAACAGATATACCATGATCTTGGTATCAGATACTAAAAATACCAAAAGACATCTAGACCTAATGCAAAAGATGCACTTATGAGTGTTAAACCAGATTCTATAATAATGACATCTTTCAAAAACTAGCTGAAGGTGCTTAGAGTGATCCACTCTCTCACTAGAGTGAGCAGCAAGATCGTTAGGATAAGCTTCGACTGTATGCTTAAGATCATGGAATGCGAAGGTCATGGCACGTTGGAAGGTTGCTCCAGTGTTTTTAAGGCTGAAAGGCATCTTCCGGTATGAGAAAGTACCCCAAGGACAAATAAATGTCATCTTGTGTTGAGACTAGAGTTTAATTTGAATTTGGTTATAACCTAAAAATCCATCCATGAAAGAAAACACTTTTCTTCCCGCACACTCATCGAAAATCTAATCGATGAAAGGTATCGAGAAATTGTCTTTAGGACATGCCTTGTTCAGGTCACGAGCATTCATGCATACACCAATGGTTCCTTTCTTCTTATTCACAGGAATGGGACTAGATAGCCATTCAGTCAAAGGAATCGGGTAGATGAAGCCAACATTAAGTATTTTCTCTACCTCTTACTTAATAGCAGAGGCTTTCTAGGGATTGACACCTCTAAGACATTGTTGAATAGTCTTAGAATCTGGATAAGTTCTAATCTCATTTTCGACAATACGAGGGTCGATTCCTATCATCTCTTCATATGACCAAGCAAATACATCTCAGAATTCCTTGAAGAGTTCGGTGTAAATTAGGATTTCTTCTTGCGAACAATCTATACTAATATGTACATTTCAATCTTACTAGGGGTATGAGAGATATCGATCGTGATGGTAGGAGAGATACTCTCCATATTTCCTTCGACATAATTGTTGTGTGTATCAAGTGGAACTACAACGTGACCAACTATCTCACTCAAAGTAGATCGAAAGTCATCTTGTTCGATTCTAGCAAGCTCTGGGAGAAAAAAGAGCGATGATGCATATCATCCCAAGGTTTGTCAGAACCATTCATGGATTCGATGATGGATTCATCTAAGGGAAAAGTCTCATTGAGGCATTCATGCAAACAAGACAAATAAGTGGCCCACACAGGCTTAAGAACAGGATCCTCCTCGTCGGTCAGCGAGGTAATAGGGTGGGGATCGGTGGAAGAGTCAAGTACAACTTGATACGCAATCTATGCTGCTGATAGTGGCATGGAAATTCCATCATGTTACTGACCTTCACAAGATGAAGTCAAGGAAGGTAGGCTCCAAGGATCATTAAAATAGGAAGTGCAGAAAGGAATGTACCTCTCTGAAGAAATGGGCCTACTAGACATGGCATAAACATGGTGAATCAGTGCCATGAAGTCAAAGGTACCCATAAGGGATAAATACATTCCAACACTAATATTCTCAGTTGTCGGTTGAGAATTGTCGACCACGAGGATCAATGGTCCAATAGATGCATTGGGGATAGCATACGCAAAGGATAACTGGTCGACCGTCACGATCTTCCCATTGTGAGGAAAACAAAGAGTGAAATACAGACTATATGATGGAAGTCATAGCATAAGTCCAATTTCATCCTAGTAACAAGTTATAATCGAGGGGTTCATCAACCACCTCGACATCCACCTCTACCGTCTTACCACCTAAATTGAATGGAAAGGCAGGAAGAATACCATGAGGATGGAAGGAATGACCATGAAAAGTGGTCAACATGGTCGGTGATTGAGAAAGAGTCAGAGAGCCGAGAGGTTTCAAATAGATCAGGGACATAACACATGTTGCAGTGCCTTCATAAAAAACTGCACATTTGATGGTATACTTTGAGTACCCCACGGGGATTTGGAATTCCACATGGTAAGGCAAGTGAGGCTTCACATCCATGACATCAAAATTGATAACTTTTGAGCCATATGGACTAGATCTCCTAACACAAATAGAAAGGCATTCCTCTATGAAGGACATGTTTGGAGTACCTCCAGAGCCGACATCGCACAAGGGGTTTGACCCAGGTTGTCAATAATAGAGTAATTTTGGGTGGCTCTAGCATTTGGATTGTAGGTAGAGTGCTTGAGTACTCCTTTCAGAATACGAGGCTATGGATCTAGTTATGGATCTAGTTTTTCAATTTGCAAGTGCATCTCCGAAGGAGGAGGAGTATATTCTAGACTAGGTACAGTCTGTGAGGAACTGTAATTGTGAGACTAGGTGGCTACATTAACCTGAGAATTCACCATATTGATACACAAACAGTCATTGTCTTGTGTCGGTGGGTTTTGAAGTCCACCGGCAACATTTCCGACATTTGAGGAGCTCAAGGCCATGTGTTGGTTATGTGCGAAAGGATTCGTCAGCACGATGAGCGGTAGAGATAAGACCCTCACAGCTTCCACAAGTTTGGGGCATAAATGAGTAAGATGATCATCTATACAAAGATTACAGGGAAATTTCACCTTATGCCTTTCTTTCTTTCCCTCTGCAACATTATTATCTGTCTTCTCATTATTACCATTATCCTTGGGTTTATTATTATTCTTCCCACCCTTACGATTATTATTATGTCCTTTCTTCTTATTCCTGCCTGGTTGTTGGTTACCATTTGGGTCAGTCGATGATTGCACAAAATGTACATCCATCGAATGGGTGGGATTGGAATACACAGATGAATATGGCCCTCCTGCAGACTAGTTTAGAGACAACTCTTTCAAATGTCTTGTCACTGAGTCTGCGTATTTTACATTGGCGGAGCCTACAATGCAATCAGGATGAAATCTGATCTTTTGTCTAGGGGCATAGGTTGACCTCAATGCATTTGGAAGAATGTGGTATAACATCCCAAACTAAGTTTATATAAGATATAACTATCGGGCTTTGAATATTACTTCTTCCTCAGATGTAACCTCGAATTTAGAAACATCCTTTGAGATATGAGGCTGCAAAGACTTAAGGAACCATTCTAAAAGAAATTTTGGGGGTATGGAGGTCTTAATAAACCTCTTTTGTCTATGCCACTCTTGGATGTGATCTGAGATATGAGTGGTTGTGTCCTAGCATAAAGTTGATAGAAGTTCTAGGCCAACATCGTAATGAACCAAAAATTGGAAGTGGTTAAGGAAGACTATCACCATCTAACTAAAGGTGCCATATGCCCCCCTAGGTAGCTCAATATACCATTTCGTAGCAGCCTAAATGAGGGTGCATTGAAATAATCTTAGCCAAATGGAATCATCATTAAGGGAATTCGAAGAGCACCATAAGTGAAAGGTGGTGACATGATCACTAGGATCCTTGCCATTCTTACCTTCAAATTTCAAAATGTTTGAAGGAAGCTTGGTGGGGATGGGGGGCCATGTAGGATCATGACACACAGGGTTGTTCATCAACTTAGACAAGTCTGGTATATTAAGTGTGGCCAGAAAAGGGAGTCGGGGTTGTGGCATGTAGCCCCAAGCTCCCTGGAAAGATTGTGTTTGGGGAACTGCAGCCCATCCAGAGTTCTGGTAAGAACCATGGCCCTGTCCCGGATTGTAAGACCCTCCTCTAGGCTGATTCATAAAAGGTTTTTTGGGCACCATTATAGTAGGAATGTTCTGATGGGGGTTATAAAAATTTCCCCTATCCGGAGTGGCTCCGAGTTAGGGGTTTCCCAAGGTGTGAAACTGCCCTGCTCTAGGTGTGAATCTGAAGGATAGAGGTGGATTCGTCATGCCAAATGTGTTGGTTGTAATCAACATTGAGGAGGTGAGGGTATAGGATGGAACTTGAGCATAAGCTTGTCTAGGAGGTTGGATCTCGACCCAGAAGAAAGAGGATTAGACATAGGGTTAAAAGAGGGAATGCCTCCCATAGTAGGAGTCATTTGAGGGATATGAGAGCCACCAAATGAGAATGGAGTATAAGGAGGAGATGTGCCCCCAAGTCCAATGTTATTATTAGGGCCAACAACTGGGATGGAGTTTGAAAACTGCGAAGTAAAATTTGGCATACCATAGGGAAAAGGACTAGAGTCCATAGGGATGGACTGACAATTATAGCCCGATGAGTGACCAAGAGACCCAAATGGGTTCATGGAAATAGATTGAGCATTCACTATAGGACAGGTAACAGTGATGATATGTGCCTCCAACACTACAACCATTGTGGTTATAGGAGTCGAAGGGGTGCCATTAACTATAGTAGGTGTGGGAGTCGAAGGGCTCCCATTATTTTGATTACTTAGTTTAGTACTCATCCTTTTAGAATCACAAGTCTGAATAATGGAGGTGTGTGTACCACGTCTAATAACTCTACACCTTTTAGAAGGAAAAGACTCAAAATCTAGTGGTAACTATAATAAGCGGCGAGACCGACGGGGAAGCTGGTCTGACTCCATGATGACTTAAGATTCAAATACAAAAATAAATCCTAAGTCCAACTAGTAATCAAAGACCACACCAAATATAATCAAATGGCCAATATGCACACAAACGAGATAAAGTGGCTGAAAGGGGCCTCCCTCCCTAAAGAAGGTATGTTTCTCCCAAGAGGGGCCTGAGACTCCCTACTAAATATTAGAGGTAACAGAATCCATTATAAGGGCCCTTGTGGGATTAACAACTAGTCAGTCAGATTCCCCCCATAGAGGTAATCCTCCATAAAGGATGTGTGTTGTCTGACCCTTATCTAACCCAGAGTACCTGCAAAATAACCCCTGCAAGTGACCTATGTGGCACCTAAGTCAAGCAACTAAGCAACCACTATACAACCGATGCACAGGTGAGCAGTCGTAAGTCAGGTCCACTATATGGGAAGGGTAGAAATATCGAAACATTGAAAGAACTACCTCTCACAGAGGTAAGGGAACTAGCAATATCCCCATAAAATATCTCTAACTCTAATAAGGTATCGGGGGAATATCCATTCAACCAACCTCGCGCGACCTCGTGATTAACTCCGGTGTAAGAGGAGCCTCCTGATATTACCTATTATACAATGGATTTATCCACTCCCTTAGTCAGACACATATGTTGATTTAATAGCCTAGGAGAAGTTTAATAACAAAGTCCTATTCGAAGGAACTAAATCCTAAGCTATTTTGTGCACCATAGAAAATAAAATCATTACTAACCAATTTTAAATTATAGTGTTAATTTTAATGGTTGTGCTTACTCAAAAGGTACGGTGGTGAAACTAGTGATGTTATGACTCAGCAAGTAAATTAAATATGAATACAATGCAAAGTCCTAACTTAAATTTTCAATGAATGATATGCTTCTTAAAACAATGCAATTTTCAATTTCAACTCTGCAATTCTGAATAAAAATGCAATCTTTATTTACATGCACTTAAGCTAAATGAAAAATACTCAAAAGATAAAAATGCCAATCAATGTAAAATGCCTAATATTTTTGTATTTTCAATATAAGAAAAATGAAAATGCATGGACTAAAAAACAACTTGATATATAAAGACTCTACTATGTATGGAAAGAGAAAACTCAAGTATGATACCAAGGAGAAAAACACCTAGCCCAATGTACAAGTACAATCAAAATGAAAAGATGATGAGAAAGGCTCCGTCCAAAAATTCAACCAAAGACATGTTTCTTGTCATCCCATAGACACTTAATAGTCACTACAGAGACCCAAGAAGACTCAACAATCATCAAAACCTACCCAACAACCACCAAACCCAGAAAAAAAGAAAAAAAGGTTGATGTACATGACTGTTCAAGGGAACATCGCATATGTACGTAGCTTGAAGAAGGACATCATGCGTATATACGCAACTGTCAAGAGAAAACCCACGTATATGTTTCAAAAAAACAGCTAGGCAAAGGAGAAGGTTGAAATACTCAAACCCACAGTGAACAGAGTTTGTCAAGCAATGATACGACAAGAAACGTAATATGAATGAGAGAAATCTAAGGAGAAAAACACTCCAAACCCCAAGAAAGAACATTCAATCCCCAGTATCGTCACCAATTCTATTATGAGGAAAATATTTCTATGGCTAGGGGAAAACCACAATAGACGGAAATGATTTCACAAATCAACTCTATTCCCAAGTATGCTATATAAACAAATATGCTAGCAAGACAAGATAAAATGCCTACCTCATCTAGACATTCGATGAAGTCCATCGTTGAGCACTCAACCCAAAGCAATACACCTACAACTAGTCCTCAACAACCAAGCAACGCAAGAATATGGTCATAATCTATGATGTTAGCACATTCAATAGCATAATCCATTAACATACATAACAAATACTCCCATGGAATAATAATTTGAATATTTGCAAGATATCAATTGGACAAGAAAAGAGTATTTCTATTAAGATATGATCAACAAAAGTGAAAAAGTTACAGACTTTTGTGTTGACACGGTTCAGAACCGAGAAACTAAGTTCCTTCCATCTGGGGCTCCACCACCTCAATCCTCCACCAAAGGAAATCTCATGTAAGAGAGACAATTGAGTTCTCACTCAATAAGGGAAGATCTTGGGGGATGAAAACCATGTTCAAAATTAAAGGACAAAGGGATGTAGACTCAATGTGAAGTGAATAATTCCTCCAGAGTAACTTTTCTCTCAAAGTTGAATTCTTTCTCCTCTTTTCCATTGCTCGGAATTGGCTCATTTATATCCTTCAAATGGAACTGAAGGGTCTATTCGGAACATTTCCAGTATATGGAAGGCCAAGGATCATTGATATCTTGTCTTGACATGGAAACCTGACACCATTTTTCATTTTGGGGCACATTTCCCGATGTATGCATGTTTTAGTTGTGAAACCTACATATACGCATGTTGTATAGTAGGCAAGGTGAATATATGTGGAAAAAATGTATTTTCATCTCTAGGATTTGCAAAAAGGGATGGAAAGACTGCATAGGGAAATGGAAAAGGGCCTTCTGTGCAAGATTGCATAGGGTGAGGAAAATCTTTCTATAACAAGGGCGTGGAAGAGGAGGATTTGGAAGAGGTCGAGGACTACTAACATGTCATAATTGTTAGAAACATGGAAAAAATGCAAGGGATTGTCCATTACGACTTGCGATATGTATGTATTGTCATGTAGCAGATCACAATATAAAAGATTGTCCGATACTGTTGGAAAAGATACAAGAAAAGAGGAACCAGAATAATCAGAATGTTCAATGGATTGTTGCAGAAGATAGAGATGATGGGAAGAATATCAACATAGTTACTCGCAGAGTTACCAGAACAGGAGTAGATGCAACAAATTAGAATCAAGACCAGTACCAGGGGATCAAGAAGAATACAACACCCCAACAAAATTTTGATGCGCAGAAAGAAAAAGAGACATTCAAGCAAGCCAGACAAGAGATCTTGAAGGAGAATATTTCTTCCACTTTAGGAACAAAGCCAATAGATAATGTGCCAATATATGACATGCCTCTTCAAATTGATCATACTAGCAAAGATCAATATTCAGAAAAGGTCGGTAATTTAAGAAACTTTTTGGTATCTTGTGTGAAGTTATTGAATGATAAGTCATCTCTGCAAGTGTTATAAGGTATGTTAGAAAAATTGAATTCTGGGGAAGAATGGATAAAGACAGTAAATCATGTCCATAGGAAGAGTGTTAGGACCACACTATGCACCTTTTTGCCTACACTTTTTGCCATTATTATACCCTTCATCACTTGTATTTAGATTCATAATACCACTTTGTCTGATCACCTTAAAGGTATACAACGTCCTTTCTCATCACTATATGCTTAGTCTGTTTTTCATAATATTTTACATCACTTTTGTACATAACCATTGATTAGAAGTGCATAAGTGTCCATAACTGCAGATTAGCATTTGAGGCCGGTGTTGAAACACAGAACTGTCCAAAGTTGTTGTTGAACTGATGCTGAAACACGGAGCTGCTACACAATCCGAAGTTGCATATGCCGAAACACGGAAGCTGCTACACAGTCCAAGGATGCATATGCTAAAACACGGAGCAGCTACATAGCTCGAGGATGCAGATGCCGAAACATGGAGCTGTCACTCATTTCAAAAGTGCAGATGCTAAAACACAGAAGAGACCGCCACGATGCTGAGACACGAGCTGTGACAGTTAGCAGTCAAGGCCGACACAGTCAAGAGAGCAATTCACGTGGCTGAAACAGCCCGTGAATTGCAATGCTGAAACAATATCAGCAGCTATGAGAAGGAGCTGTTACACCAGCCGTAACATCAATATCTCGTGCAGCTCCTGTATTAGCATTCGATTGCGTGAGAATAGGACATCCTATGTTGATTTAGAAAGAAGATCCAATTT
>JASDQU010256649.1:0-10663 GCA_032191745.1 Picea mariana
TACCTAGTGGACCTTAGTCCCCCATAACTCTTCTTCGTGGTCGGTCTACACGCAACGATGTTTATATTTTTATTAATGATTTTGCATAATTACATATACAAAACAGGCTCCTGGCCTTAGCATCCTAGGCTCTTGGCCTAATCATCACATAAGCCTCCTAGCTTATTATAACTCGGCTCACCAACCTAACAAACTTGTTTACAATTCATATTTACAACTGGGGCTCTACCGGGGGATATTACAATCCCCTCCCCTTATTTTTGCACTGTCCTCAATGCAACTTGTTTATACATATATAATTCAAAATTCTTCAAAAGCTCCAAGCTTTAGCTATTGGAAGCCCCTTGTCCACCTGGTGCTTTACTTTCAAGTACCAATTCTGGTATCCATATTGCAACTGAAACTCAATTGCTCTATTCCATAGAGTTGCTTCAGGATAGCATTCAACTTATTGTTCCTTGTTACATGCTTCAATTAAACCTCATTGAAAGCATCGAATGGATGTAGATCCACGATGTTCCATCCATTGATAAACTCTCAACAGTGCTTTGACTCCACAGACGTAAACACTCTGCTCGTACACCTATTTATTTGAAAGCCACATTAGAACATACATGCAATATATATTCAGACAATTCTAATAACATTATAACCTGTATACGAATTACGAGATACATAGCATACAATGAATAGAGAATTGATACTTATCTTTTGATTGAGAAGACTTCCATATCAACATGGTCTAGACCAAGGTACCAAACCCCATCAGCACTCCAACCAACGAAACCTCAACAACACTCCAACCAACGGTCTCTCATTACCCACATGCCTGTCCCACCCCAGGAGAGTGCACCTTCACTGTCACACAGTCCATTGGTTGTTACACCTCCCTTTCCTTGGGCTTCAGCAACAGGCTGGACCGAAAGTCTTAGAGCACCATGGCTCGAGGAGTTCCAATCAACATCTTCCCCGAGCTACTCTTTGTAGTCAACATTCTAACTTTAATCAACATCATCTCATCTGCATCACCCACATGCAATTATCATGAGAAAACATAAAAGAATTCATTTAGGAACTCCAATTAGTTCAAAAGGAAACTCAACTTTTCCCCCAAAACATGAAATTCTATTTCATAATTCATCTTGGCTGTTGCCATATTATGAATGCAGCCATCCTTGTGGTTTTCCACAGGCACCAAACTGTATACCATTTTTCCTGTAATGCTTCATCTTGCATACAACCAACAAATTGTCAGTATTTGTTGTACATCATAATTCAATTGCAATATGTACAAAATCTTATGCAACGATCTTAGAATTTCCTGCACCTAGCAATTCAATCACAATTACCCAACAATTAATAAACTAGAACGACTCGTCATTCTATGCATATGTATGTTCACAGTAATATCTGTAAGTTCATTACTTCTTTTTCTGAACAAGAAAATTTCCTGTAGTCAATGCTTATGTGACTACTTGACTTGCAACTTTCCTGTTGCAATGTCTAACACCTCCCTGAAATGTCCTCAACTTCATGAGTTAACAACATTTCAGCTGTTAGTAACAATTATTTCCATGCAATAATATATATGCATGTACTTACAAAACTCATTCAAACATTGCATTTAGTACACAATTCTATCTCTTACTATGCATGAGTGCAATTCTCAGTGCATACTTATTCAGCACACCTTGCATTGAATTACATAATGCTCTTCATCTCAATCATGTATCTCACCATCCATAAGTTGGAATTCTGGCCAATGTGTTGACACATTCTCCACACACTTCCTATTGTCTTCCCAATTAATTAGATGCCTTTCTTTTCGACCGAACACTACACCAAGAATATAATTCTGTGGTGTTCATTAGTGTTAGCGAAAAGGTTGCAGTCCAAGTTTTATTTAAAGGTAGGAAGCTTTTAGTACCTGTGTGGCTCATAACCTTTCCATATCCATACCTTGCCATATCCAACCATGTCGTAGTCTCATACATGACTAGCTTATTGGCATTCATTCCTATAACAAGTTCTTATCTTTTAATTCTATGGTTATTACCCCATAACCAAATTAACATGACATTCTACTATGCCAGTGTGTGCATTCAGAAGCTAAAAAGCTCTGAATTAATACAAGCCTCCAGCCTTTACCACATCTAGTGGTATGCCTTCAATAATATAATCATTTGATTTTATAAAATAACTCTGGCTGAGGAAATTCTTACCTAAATTTCCTTTCAGCAATTATGCAAAAAGAGTAATAAAAACTTGTACCTGAATGACTGCCATTAATAAATTTTATACTACCTGAATGTCTGATGGCAATAGAAGCTTTCATGCTTCCTTTATCAAACTTATAACCAACACTTCAACTCTCTGTTGCTTCCCTCCTTATGCAACAACATCACCAACAACACTTGCAAACATGCAAGCATTCTTTCCTCTGGCTGACCCAACAAGCTGTAACATACTTGCTGCCACAGAAATTACGGCAACTTCCTTCTCCCTATAAAACTTTTCCTTGTTGATCCCAGAAGTCTATAATTCTTCCCGTATTCCTGGATCTTCTTGTGCTCCCATTGTGGTCACTGTGTATGATTATTCCTGCCCTGAGCACATTCGACGCAGTGCCCCCACCTCAGCGGGGTCTGTTGACCTCTTGGTCAATGGATCTTCAACTCTCGGAGCTGGAGCAACTCTTTGGGTCCCTACTAGAACCTCCACGAAACAACTCCATAGGTCCTTGCGTGAAACCTCACCCGCGCGAACTAGCGGCGGGCGCAAGCTTCCTCTACGTGACCATCGGCTATGACAACATGCTTATCCAAAAGGCGCTTTGCGACTTCACGATCTCGGAAGTTAGCTCTCCTTGTTTTCCCTGAAGTCCTGTAACACACCTATGACGAGGCTAAAAATAAATAAAAATTTCGTCCTCCTTACAGGAACACATCCTCTCTCTCTATGGGTTCTAATTTGGAAAGTCCGGGACTCAGCCCGACCCTCCGGTCAAGATTCTACGATTCTCTAAGTCAAACGAGACTTTGAGACCTTGATAGTCTCACCTCTTAATCAAACACAGGTCCTTTCGTCCTCTGGTGCAGGTCTTATGATACCCGTGACCTTCTCCTTCGCGCTTTAGCGAAGTCTCGGAGCTAGCGTTAGCCCCTTTTCTCTTGCCCCCTCCTTAGATGTGAACTTGGGCGATGACCTCACGCAAACACACAATTGTGGGCGTGACCAAGGGCGGTTTGAAACCAAACTACTTTTCGGCCCGCAATTCTCCTCGAGCCTCCACGTGTCCTTTCTCCAAAAACGTGGTTTGGATTGCGGCCCACCCTCAACTTTTTAAAATTCGCGCACCTCCGATCCCCGCAATGCTACGGGACCGTCGATCTCACGATCTTGATAGTGTCTCTGAATGGACGGCTCAGATGTATCCCTTTCAAAGTTGCAGCTCAGATCTGACCTCTTTCAAATCAACGACTGTGATTTGTTTCGAAATTCCGAACTTTAGAATTCTCAAGTCTCAAACTTTCCTTTCTTCCCTATGTTAATCTTCCAGAGTTGACGATTTGCAAACACCTGTCCTTCTCAATCAGCTGCTCTGCCTCCGCTTCGAGGATTTGACCTTTCAACTAGATCAACGATCTTGCGGCCCTTTTCTCTATCAACGGTCCTGCGGCCCTTTTCTCGATCAACGGTCGATATTTCCTTCGGGTCTCCGGACTTCTGAGATCTCAAATCTCAACTTCACTTCCCCTCGAAGTATGCGGATTCCTGCCGCGTGTCCACTTGAATCGGACGGCTAGGATTGCTTCGGCTCCCAGCTCCTCGGGTATTTGCTCCCTGTTTCCTCCGTAGGTTTCTTCCTTTGAAGTACGTGGATTCCCGCCACGTATCCTTTGAATCCAACGGCTCAGAGTCACTTCGCACTTGCCTTTTTCGAAGTTTACATTGCTCTCCCGCAATTCTTTCGATGTCCGAGTCCTCGAACTCTCGGATTCACTGCCACCTGTCAATCCTGACGATGGACGGTTCTGATGACTTCAGAACCTCGGGACTTCGTGAGTCCACTCTCCTGTGCACCTTAAAAGAGTTAAGTTTCGTGCACTTTCCTTGGGATCCAACAGATGTTGGTCCTCGCGCTCAGATCTGACAGACAAATCTGATCTCCTCCTGCACGTGTTCCTTCTGTCTGGACGTGAAATTCGACGGCCATATCTCTTCCTCTGCAGCTGATCTGACGACAACTGTCACTCCTCCTCCTGAGCTTTCGCTTTCTCGTGAAATGGGAAAAATTTCTCTGTGTAAAGGCTTCGACCTTTGATCCTTTTGCGAGTCCTTGACTTTGGGTCTCGTCTGCGTTTCTGAAAACGCTATCCTTCTTGAGCTTTTGGACTTGGGATAAGTTCGACTCTTGTGCACCCTTTGCACTATCTCCTCTGAGCTTCTCGAACTTGCTCAATCTCCTAAGGGATTCTACCCTTTTGCGTCTTCCAAAAGACTTTCTGGTGCCCTCCCTACACGTTTTGTGCTCGTCCTCTTGAGCTTTCGAACTTGAAACAAGTTCGTCTCTACATGCATTCCTTGCGCTTTGACTACCCTCCAGATGGCTGTCTTTCAACACTTCATCCAAGTGTTGGCCTGGTGCACTCCTTGCATAGGTCTTCCTTCAGAGTGTTCAACAACTCTGTGAGTGTCTCCTAAGTGCTCTGTGAAAATTCGATTTGTTTCTGACACTCGTTGAACTCTGCAAACACGTGCAGTCAACCGGAATTTGTCAGGCCATCATTCCTTAACAAATCCCACAACGTTCCTAAACCAATCTGATTTATGAAAACGTTAAGATTTCATTTTCCTTCCGAGCTCTTCTCTGCTTTGTAATAATTTTCAGGCACTGGCCCCTTTCTCTCAGTGCCCAACCCATGCGATCACGGGCCATGACCAAGCGCTAGATCACTAGGTGCTTACTTGGGCCTTCGAGCTTTCGGCTTTGGAAGATTTCTAAGCACCACACAACAATATCTCGGAGTTCTAGATTACCGAACTCGCGAAGTAGTTCGGATCAACCGTCCATGTCTACTCAGCATCCGACGGCTGACACTTACTATGGAACCTCAGGTCTCTGAGTTCCAGGACTTTAGGTCTTCGGGACTTCGGAGCTTTGGAGGATCTCGCATCCGCACATCCGAACTGTTAATCTCCGAACATTCCCAATCACCTTTGGTGACGTCATTACGTCACATCACTGAGCGCTCTTCTAATTGCAGGGGCACGCAACGACGGTTTGGAGTAACTCGCCTTTCATTCCGCAATTCTTTTGACGTTGACACGTAACCCCTCTGTGAAACCGCGGTTTGGATTGCGGGACCGCCTTGGATAATTAATTTCCGTGCAACTTGCGTCCCCGCAATGCCTTCTGGCTGTTGATCTTGATGTATCGTGATCAACGCCACTATGGGTCCTCTGTCCTTTAACTATGTTACGTAACCTCGGGGTCCCACTAACCATGCTCATACGGAGTGCCGCGTCGCTGTTTACTAGCGGTTGACACGTGGCCCAGTCAGATGGGTGACACATGTCATGTTCCAACTGGCATTTCAATCTTCCACGGGTTCGAAATCGACTGACACGTGGCACACAACCCGTGCCCACGTCAATCCGAGTGACATCATCATGCCATGCTACTCCGGAGCTTCGAAACTTCGGTTTCCGGAAGCTTTCACGCTTGCTTCCTTCCAATCTCCCGAATTCCGAACTTCCGGACTTCTCTACCCTTTGGGCCCACCTAGTACAACTGTCACCAACTCAGGTGGTGGCACATGGTATGCCTAGAAAGGTCCACGTCACCCCTGGCAACGTCATCCGACCCCACTTCTCCCGATAGCCGAACTTCAAAGTTACGATTTGCCGTGAGATCTAACGGTCAGGCTTCTCCCTAGATCTACAGTGTAGATCTCTCCTGGGACTGGGAGCTTCGGGCTTCGACCCTTCTCTTGTTTTTGGCATCGGACTCTTCTGCACCTTCCCCAGATCTGACGGTCATAAGGGATTTCCCTTCCTTCCGAACAGATCCTACGACGCAGAACAGACTTTGTTACTCTGCGGATTTCCAAGGGAATTCACGGCTAACTACTTCGCAATATTACCAGATTTGACGGTCGTGAAGGATTTTCCTTCTCCCGAACAGATCCTAAGGTCCACATTACTCTGTGGCTCAATACCACTTATGTCGTGGTTTTACGACACCGCTACTCCTCCTGAGCTTAGTAACATGACCAAGGTAACTTCTTGGCACTCAGGAAGGTTCTGAGGTTCGAAATTGGTCCTCCAGACACAATTTCCTCTTGAAACCTTGGGTCCAATGATCACTTATCCAGCCCATTCAGGCTCAGTGTTGAAACCTTGGCTTTGATACCAATTTGTAACATCCCCGACCCTCCAGAGATCGGGTAATGCTACCATGCAAAATATAGACTTATATGATATATATGCATTTTAATGAATTTAAAACACTTAATCACGATAACACAGAATTATTGCTACCAATTTTGATTCAAACAAGATTAACAGTAAATCTACATGCAACGGAATACATGATAACATTCAAGCATCACAAAACATGCATAAAATACATAATTAAGCACATCACTGATACTTATCTTTTAGCTGGAGTAAATCCACCAACTGCGTGCAAACCTTCCACGAACCTCCCAGCCTTAGATTGCGCTGCTCATCACTCTCAGCAGTAGGTCACCCCGAGCTGGGACTAAACTCCACCGGGCAAGGGAATTCTAGGCTTGGCAAGGACAACAAGGAAGTTGCACAAAGGAACAGGAAGGATCTTTTATCCCAGGAGCCACTTACGCCCACAACCCACAGTCCCTCATTCCCCACACGCCTGCTCCACCCCAGGAGGATACACCTTCACTAATACAAGTCCATCAGCTAGTACACCTCCCTTACCTTAGGGTTCAACGACAGGGTGGACCAGAAGTCTCAGAGCATTGTAGCTGCTACGAGACTCCCTTCTAGGAGAACTCACTTCCCAGCAAACTCTCTCACCTGGTAGAGCTGCTCACAAACCTGACAACCTGCCTCTTCAACCAGTCTTCAACTCAGCTACAATCGGGTTCAGGGGACAGCAACAACAACATCAACAGCCACAGGGAAAAACGGGTATGGACACCCAAAGAGACAACAGCCTAACGCTAAGTCACAACACGACTCAAGCGACTACAATTGCGTCGAGCTTCACAGGAAACACGGATCAGTCCCTCGGTTTTCACTGGTTTCAGGGTGACTAACCTCGCGAGAGTGCAGATGCAAAGGTGAAGGATCTCAAAACTCATCCAGACACAAGGATGGGAGTCACACAGAACGGGAAGCGAACCCCCAACACCATTTGACTCATGGGTTACTGGTTCCAGAGATCCGTGATGGATGCCCCCGGTTCGCGGTTAGACAGTGGATGGAGAATGGCAAGCGAACCCCCCAACACGAGCTGACGCTTCGACTTTAACTGCATGCGCCCAGGTCGACACTTATCTTCCTGTAGCTGCATGCGCTCCATTTAGCCTACGTGCCCCTTTCCAGGTACTTAGGATAACAAAAACATATCATGTTCACCTTAGTCTTCAGGAATTAATATTAAAATATTATTCCTCTAGAGGTAAGCCCCCTAGATTAGCCTTTAGGCCCAAATACTTAGCCCCCCCTTCCTTACCCTACCTAGTGGACCTTAGTCCCCCATAACTCTTCTCCGTGTTCGGTCTACACGCAATGATGTTTATATTTTTATTAATGATTTTGCATAATTACATATACAAAACAGGTTCCTGGCCTAATCATCACATAAGCCTCCTAGCTTATTATAACTCGGCTCACCAGCCTAACAAACGTGTTTATAATTCATATTTACAACTGGGGCTCTACCGGGGGATATTACATTGATAGAATCCTTGCACCACAAATTGGGCCTTGTGTTTCTCTATGCTGCCATCTGCAACATACTTGGTTTTTTACAACCACCTGGAAGTCACAAATGACTTCCTTGCTGGCCTCAGAACCACCTCCCAAAGATCATTGCGCATAATGGAGGCATACTCCTCCAGCATGGCCTCTCACCAAACTTGTTGGTCAACTGCCTGCGCAAATGTCTGTGGCTCTGTATCTGAGATACTCGTCACCATAGCCAAATAGGACCCAAGTCTCACTGGTGCTTTGCTCTCTCTGAACTGTCTCTTGGGCTCTCCTACGTTCTCCTTGGCTTCCTTCAGGGTTTCTTGAAATCATCTCAGTTTCCTCTTCCATGAAGTAGTCAAAGGAGAAATAAGATCTCCCTGCCCAAGATATCTACCTCAGGTCTAGTCTCAACACTCTGAGATCCTGAAGCCTCCGCACCCTCTACTTGAACTCCCTGTCACTGTGAACCTGAAGCTGTGCAAGGTGACCTTGTCACCCCTGAAATTGGTGTATTAGAAACCTGAGGCTGTGCTCCCTCTGAGACATCAATTTGTGCCTTTGCATCATCCTCAACACTGACTCTCGACTCGAGAGATCTCTGAAAAGCCCTACCCTCTTCAAATCTAACATCTCTGCTCACCACCACTCTCCGCACTGATGGAATGTAAATCCGGTACGCTTTGGAGACCTTAGAGCATCCAACTAGAATCCCCTGCTGGGTTGTGGGGTCTAGCTTTTTCCTCCTCTCTGAGGGGACATGAGAATAAGTCAAGCAACCAAAAATCTTGATGTGCTCTACATCGGGCCTCCTACTCGTGAAGGCCTCCTCATGATTCATCTTCCCCAAAATCCTGTGGGGGCTCCTGTTTTGCAAGTAAACTGCAACAACGCTTGCCTCTGCCCATAGGTATAGAGGCAAACTCTGATCATGCAGTATAGATCTCGCTGCATTTGTAATCGCCCTGTTCTTCCTCTCGACAACCCCGTTCTACTGGGGGTTGTAAGGCACGGTCATCTCTCTTCTGATCCCTGCACGGGTACAAAAGTCTACAAATTCATTGGAGGAATACTCACCTCCGTTATCTGAGCTCAAGACCTTGATCCTCTTTCCTGTCTAGTTCTCCACAAGAGCTTTGAACTCTTGGAACCTCTTGAAGACCTCACTCTTGGTCTTTAAGAAATAGATCCGGGTCTTCTTGGGGTAGTCATCAATGAATGTGAGATAGTACTCATGACCACTCAAGGACGCCCGAGACATAGGCCCACACACATTTGTGTGTACTAAATCCAGTACCCCAACTGACCTGGTGTCATTGCTGGGAAAAGAAGCCTTGGTAAACTTACCAAGTGCACACCCTCTACACACATCCTGATGCTCTGAACTGAGTTGTGGCACTCCTGTCACAACCTCTGTCAGTCCTCTAAGAGCCCCATGATGAAGGTTTTCCATCCTCCGATGCCATGACTCACATAGCTGATTGTTGTTGTTGCTACTCGCTGCCAAAGCATGAAGTGGCTGAAAAAGCAATCTCCACATTTTCCCATCCTTCACTCCAATCACCTGCCCTGAGGTGAGACAAGACCCCTTAGGGTGTATGAGGACCTCTGTCCCTCTGAAGGACACCTCAAGACCCCTATCCTGGAGGGGGGAAACTGAAATTAGATTCTTCTTTAGCCCAGGGACGTAGAGAACATCCTTGAACGAAATAGGTGGCAAGTCGTCTCTCTGAAAGGTAACTATGCCACGCCCAACAACTCTGACTACGGTGTCATCCCCAAGAGCAATCTCCATCCTGACCTCTGTATCTCTGAGATCAGTAAAATGCTCCCTCACACAAATCATGTGGCTCGAAGCCTCGCTGTTTATGTATCAGATGCTGGGTGTCGTCTCAATTGAAGTGCAACAAATAAGGAAGGCACACTCCCTCTCAAACTGTGTCTGAAACTTTGCCTCCTCTGCTGTAGTTGTCGTACCACCCTTCTTCTTCTTCCTGTTGGGACACTGTCCATCATAGTGCCCCATCTTCTTACAAGCAAAGCACTTCACTTTGCTCATATCTCTTTTCTGCCCACTACTTCTCTCTCCCTGTGGCTTGGCCCCAAACTTGGGACCCTGTCGTGCACCCTTGCCGACCTTCTTCTTTTCCTTTGTCCAAAGAGCAAGATCCTCATCACCCTAAGATATCCGTTGCTGTCCTGAGGTCTCTGAGGTGAGTCTCGTCTCCTCCTGTATGAAATCATCCCAAAGTCTCTCCCAAGTAGGCATAAGCTCCTGGGCAACATTGCCTCGAAAAAATGGACCCCATGGTTTGGAGAAGTTGTTTAGAGCTGTCCTCACCATAAAGTCTCGGTCCACTATCTCTCCGACGACTGCAAGCTCATCTCTGATCTAAGTGAATCTGCCAAGGTAAGAAATGACTGACTCAGTCTTGAGCGTCTGAATGCTCCTGAGTCGCTCCTGCAGAACCATCTTCTGGTTCTGGTTAGAGCTCTGGTTAAGCTTGCACAAGGATGCCCACATCTCAAATGCAAAGTCTTTACGAGTCAAGTGGGGTATAGTGTGATCCCTCATTGCATCACATATAGTTCTCTTTGCCTTGTTGTTCCTCTTCCTGAACTCTGCCACCAAGACGGGAGCAGTGACAGGAGGAACAACAACAGGAGCCTGAACTATATCCCATAGTTCTAGGTCCTCTAGGAC
>JASDQU010256650.1:0-10132 GCA_032191745.1 Picea mariana
TAGGGGATTTCTTTTAATGCATGTTACTATTTGATTCGTGTAGACTACCTTAGCGTGTCGTGAATTCTCTCACACAGTGGAGGATTCAGAGCTCCGCCGGTCACGAAGGCTTCTGGGCCTGTCGCTGGTGATACTGGAGCCACCCCCGACACCTTTGAGGCGGAAGCTGGACCATCTTGGTTCCTTCGAAGCAACCGGGGCTTTCGATCCCGAACAACCCCCGGAGGGATCAGCCGCCAACCTCAGGTATACTTAATTTTGTGTTAATATCTGAAATCTTGTTGACGACCTCGAAGAACACCACAATGTGACCGCAAACAAAGGAATCATGAATCAAACTCAAGGAATTTTATAAATGATACTTCAATTATTTTATGCCCCATTCATATGAATTATAATGATTAGTATTTATGGATTATTTGGATTTAGTCTCATCTACTGTATGTTTAACAATGTTAGGTACCCATACTAAGAGGGAGATGCACTCTTGTAATGAGATCTACATACAAAGAAAATAGAACGGTGAGTTGATGTCGATTGTTCTAGAAATAGGAAGCAGTGAGGGGAACCAAGATCGAACTACTGAAGGATTATGAACCCTACGACTACCGATTTCCTAATTCCCAAGCCAATGATTACTATGGATGGGGTGCACTATGGCCAAAATCTATGATTTTCCACCAGCACTAGGAGAAAAATTCAAAATGTAATTATTATCCTTGTTACTCATCATCACAAAGAGGATGAGGAAAAATGTTGGAAGAAGAAAGGTCGCAGAGGGAGATGAAATTCCAAGAGGCTTATTGAAACTCAATAAATACTAGAATAGGACCCAAAGAAAGGGATTTTGGCAGGCCACAATCTGGATGGGTTCCCTATTCCAAATGGTGATAGGTCTAATTGGGACTTCTTACCGGGGAGAATCCCTTACTGTTGTCGAGCGAATGTGGACCTATCAATAGAATTGGCGCTAGAAGGAGAGATGGATGACAAGCCTTTCCACATGGAGTCATTTCATTTAACTCTTAACCATCCCATGGCTCCCCTCCATACCTCTATATGATATGACCCTTTAAGTTGTCCAAGACCCACTGAGGCCATTTCACTCAAGACATTCAATCTCTTTTCAAACCCAAAATTCAATGGTGAAGGGAATTTATTTGCATTTACGCACCTAAAAATATTTGGGATCGCTCGAAGAAATATTAAGATTGTACAATACAATGAAACATGCTGACTGTTCATCCTCACATTCAAAGGGAGAGTTAAATCCTGGTTTAGTACATTTCCAGAAAAATCAATTCATAGATGGAAACAATTCATGGAAATGTTTATTGTTGCTCATGAAAATTATGTTTATGACAATCTCGTTGATAAAATAGCAAAAATCCCTAAGCTAAGAAATGAATATGAGAATAATTTCTTTCGAAGAGTCGTGCAAATTTACTGTGCATTTCCTGAAGGGGATGAACCCTCAGGCAAAGAAATATTCGATTAGTTTTCATATCTTGTCTTTATTTCTGAAGAATGTGATCTGAATGATCATGCCATCTCATATTCACAAAATTTAGACCTAACCACAAATGATATAGGGGACATAATATCCAACCTGCACTCTAACACAACTGCAACCAAACCTTTATCAGTAATCCTAGACCCCGTAGCCCCGAAGTGTGAACCATGTAATGATTCCCCTTCTAAAAATAATGATCATATTCTGGTCTGTGATGAATATCTTACCGAGGAAGTCCCATAATCTTCACAATTTGAAGATATTCATACATTGTATACAAATTTTTTCGATAATTATCATCCACATGAACAACCATCTATTTATCATGCAATACACTCTTCACATTACTCTTTTGGTAATGAAATGTTGTGTGATATACTAGATTAGGAAGAGTGCCCAACCTTGATCGATCAAAACCTCATTCTGAATGACACTTCATCTAGGATATATCACTTTGAAACCCCTTCACAATTTCATTTTCCGAAACATATTGAATCACAATCTAATCATAATGATCTTGTTTTCGATGACTTCTTTTATGTTCCAGAATTGAGTTTGGGTACCAACTTATCATTCGTTGATCCTTCACAATTTGAGATTTTTGACCTTGATTCACATATGCTAATCACTAAGAATATAAAATATGCAGAGCACAATGAATTTGATGATCCTCGTGAGTAAATTATAGAAAATGAACAACCCATCACCACACAACACATAGGAAACATTGAGTTAATCTAGGAAATCTTATCGCCTCAACCTGCCCTAGAATTACTTTTTTTTCCTCGAGGGAAAATTCATCAATCATCCTTGGATGTTATTTCAATGCTCCAACACTCCTCGCATGATTTCATTGATGTTATAGGAGAGGCTTTGGAGCTATATTTCACTCATTGTTTCCTCAAAGAATCCACCATTATCTCTCCTCTCAACATGCGAAGTACGTGAAATTTGAACCCAGGGAGAACTACATCGACAATGATACACTCCAATTTTAATCGATGATTATGTCAAGTTCTTGTTGTCTTACTCATACCCTTGGGATGAGAAATGACACACACTCTGAGAATCCCTTACAAAGTACATTGCATGCAATTTTCATTCATGACCCTCATTAGGTATGTATCTCGTTGTTGATTTCCTTCCAACAATCATATAGCGATCATTTTAAATTTTATGACACATTTGAATCTTGGTTGGAGGAATCCTACACGTCCACATTTAACATGAAGAATAACATTTCCAAATTTGACCTGCTGATTTAAAACTTGCTTGAATCAATTCTTCCAATTTTTCAACCCTCACTGCTTCATTCGCTACAATTGGCCTTCAATGAATATGTGATCGCAGGTTTGGAGTTGTTTGATTGGCTCCATTGGAACTATTCTTACACATATCTTCCTTTCAACTAATGTAGGGTAGGTTAGGAATAGGACTAGCATAGTTCTTTTTTCTTGCTTTATGCTTTCATAAATTAGATGTTGATACATTTTCTGGTTTTAGAGAAGATTTAGATTTGTCTTAATCGCTTCAATAAAGATCACTTGTTGGGATTAGTTTACTTCATAGCTCAAGTTTTTTTCCATCAAATATTTCTTGTTTTTCATTTAATGATTTTTGTTTTCCTCTAAACAAAAAGTTTGGCTTAATCCTTGTTTTCCTCCATCTTCATGAAGAAACCATGTGCAGGAATTCTCTGAAAGGTTCAATTGCAAAATTCACTTGTCTCAACAACATTTACCTTGATATTGATATTTGGGCAACCTGTTACCCCAAAATTATGAAAGAACATCTTTTGGGGAATGCTTTACAGTTCATCCAAGATTGAGACTAGATTGAAGGAATTACATCAATTATTCATTGCCTTGCTCAAGATTGTGTCTATCGAACAAAATCATTGAATTTATTGTGACTCCCTGATAGGAGGTGTACTTAGCCTCGAGGAACGAGTCATTAAGTGTCATTTTCCCTCTGATAATTCAATCACAATGATATTTAACCTCACGAATATTGATCAATCAAAGGCATCTCAAGAATACTTTTCTAGGAAAAAATAGTGATCATCATAACTATAGTTATTTTTTTCCCAAAAGGAGAAACTCCACCAGACAAACCAACATCCAAGCTCAAGCCTACTCTGTCTCCTAGAAACTGGAATGGTTGATAATCATGGAATGATATCATACAACCAGACATATTTTGGTTATCGTTTTCAGATTACTGTGGTGGGGATTTTTCAGAAAGACTTTCCGAAGTTGATCATGGAAATATATATTCATTTGAACATAAAGACAAGATTAAAAGAAGACACATTTCTTAAGAAGGTTGGAAATGATCATGAAACATCATAACCTTGATTTAATAACCATATAATTATGTAACATCAGTTCTAAATCTTGAAAAAGTGGAAAGGAAGTGAAAGTCTCATAAGGCCAAATCAGGGAAATCTGATAGACAACAAAGTGGAATTCTGACTAATCCTTTCCCCCTAAAGCACAAGGCTGCACAAATGAATTGGAAGCCTTCAAAAAACCATGATGAGAGGTGTAATTATCATCCAACGCTAGCATGAAGACCTATATGAATGAAGTATTATGCGTATTATCTTTCACATGGATTGATTGTTTCAAGAGGCTGCAAACTTCTAGTTGGTCAGAATGCGTGAATATCCTCTAAGATGTTGGAAACACTTAATATATGATTTCTTTATCAGTCAACTACATTTCCTAATTACATATTGTTGATCTTCATTCATCTAAAAGGCTTGATTTTTCAGTTGCAACAAGAAATTGGACCAAATTCATCTCTAACCCTGAATATGTCATCTTTTCTAATTCAACACTTTTCTTCCCATTCTTTCATCATCATATTTTTCCTTCAAAGAGGTTCATTTCTTCAATTCTATTGTATTGTGATATCTATTATATTTCATGAAATACAAACCTCTCAGATACATTTTTATTTTCACAAGTAGTGTCTTCGCACTGGAAGCATGCACAAATCAACTTGCATCTCTTTCCTAGATCATGAGCGGAATTAGGGGTTTATGTTTGAAAATAAATCATAACTATTCGGGGATGTTGTGACAATATTTAAATCATGAATAAGCATAGTGGTTAATCAACGATCATCCTTGCACATTGAATGGAGAGTAGATCCTATGTAATGGAGGAACCATCCACACACTAAGTAGTTTCTCATGTAAACAGTGAAGTGTCAAAGTCTAAAGGTTGAAAACCCAAAAGGGATATCTCTATGTAGCCAGGTGTAACAAATATACAAATAAATATAAAAAGATAGAAGTCATCCCCTATCAGACTAAAAGAGGCCATCACTGTCCCAATCCAATGAATGCTAAGCAAACACTAAACAAGTTGGGAAGGAATGGAAAGGAAAGTTTGACCAGACTAGGGGACATGTAGATATCTTTGTTGAGGCTATGGACGCTCACTGATAGCAGATAAATATCTATGATGTCGTGGTGACTCCATCGAAGATATGAATTCTCATGGGAAGTGGAGAAACACCTACGAGATATCTATATGCACCTGGTGAAAAATATTTATTTATCCCAAACCTATATTATCCCCAAGATGGAGATACCAACCCAGATCATCAACGCCGTTTAAGGAAATAAACCTCATGATCGTTCATCGTCCATATACAACATATGATATCTGCTAGCTGATATGCAAGAATCACTAGTGATCCCACCACAATGAAATCATTCAAGTAACTGTTACGCATTTTTTCCAGAATTATTTTGAACTTAAAAGTAAATTTCATGATGACCCTCTATATTTTATGCTTATCAGTTAGGAAATACTAGTAGAGATTCTGGCTTCTCCCAATGCGTTTCCATTTGTTGTGCCCCCACAACAGCCTCCCAATTTTCTTGTCTTAGCCTCTATCCAAGACAAGAAATTGCCCCCCCCTTTATTATTCAAATTTGAACCCTCTCTCTCTCTCTCTCGTGCAAATAGCTACGCCCAAGTTCTCCTCACCCTACTTCTCTTTACCAATTTCGGTCACTACTCAGATCACTTATACCCAACAATATGAACCTCGGTGACTCCCCTCTTCCTGTGTTTATACGTAGGATCATGACATGTGCATCCTTCTTCCACCTTTGCATTGACACACCATTGGATTTTTCATCAGTTCATCTTCCACCTCCCTTTGAACTTGATAATGCAATATCGCGTTTCTTCCAAATGTCACTGGCACACATCTTCATCATCAACGAATTTCACATGATCAATTATGTCTCACCAATATTGGCCACATGATTATCTTTTCCATATTCACTCCTTTCACCAATTGAATTCCTTCTATTCACACCGTTGCATCACATTTTGGCAGTGTCCTTACCTTTCACTTCATTACATTTCTTACTGAAAAGGTTCTCCTCTTCGTCCTCGACATGATCCCTACTTATAAGTTTCTCTCTCCTATCCTTTATGTGTCAACCGAAGGACATTGACCCCTCATCTTTTACAATCACATCGAAGATGATCTTCTCCCTCTCGCCAACACTGACTAGCTCAGCATGGCTCACTTTATCCTTGAGGCTTATCTCGTCCCCCTCCCATCTCGAATCCCTTCTTGTTGCATTCATCAGTCAATCTCCTTACAATTCTCAATGACTAAAATATCCACACCTATTTAAACAACTAGTCATTGATTTCCTATCTCAGTTGATCCACTCTAGATCACATTCATAATCAAAGTTTATGAGTGTCGTCAGTAGCTCATATTCACATACCACATCATCTTTGATTTGCACCTCTTTATTTTATGTCTAACAATGAGCATGTAAGTGTTTTATATCATCATATGGGTTAACTAAAGCATATATAGGTCTTGCACTAGATTTGAAATGCTTCCCAACGAAAAAATGGTTCTCCCAGCTCCTACACAGTGCCAGGCACACCAAATATCAGTTGGTTGTTTTGATAGATTTATATTTCTATGCCCCTGACATATTAACTTAGTTTCAATGAATTATATAAGAAACTACATATCACAGATGACTCAAAAGCTGACAAAATCAAATTCGGGCGAAGTAATAGAAAGAGCGAGGCACATACTTCCATTGAAAACACCTTTGAGCACAAATTTTGGGTATTATTCAAAGAGTATTTCTCACCACCAAAATAGGCCTACTGTATATATTATTCAAGTATGATCTCAACTCAAATGATGGAATTTAAATATGAGGTCCGAAAGTTCCAAAATGATCATCTAGGATTTCCTGCCATGCAAGCCTCGATAGTCATGGCCATAATTAGAAATGGATCCACTCAAATGATGGGACAACATGTTCAGTTATCTTGATAGAATAATTTCTCTGTGTTCTTCACATCACAAAAACCGACACCTCAATTGGGCATTGTATGAGGAAGTTTCAGGGTTTTGAACTCAAGCTTCATTGTCTCTTTCCAATTTGACACTTAGAATTTTTCCCAATTTTTATTTCTTCGGAAGGAGAAGTTCCCTTTGAATCCTTTGAAGCAATTTGGAAGATTTCCCTTTATTTTATTGAATACATATCGAAGGAGTTAGTTTAAAATGCTCCAATATGTATCGGAGGAGTTATTTCAAATTCCTCCAAACATGACAAAGGAGATAGTTCAAACTCCTTCGAACAAGTTGGAGGAGTTAGTACTAACTCCTCCAAACATAAGAAAACTCTCTCTCGTAAATCAACCATAACGTTTGACTCGCGTGTCCATTTTGTGCCTTATTTATACCATTGGAAAGGTATTTCCAGTATCTAAATTTTTAAAGTTACCTAGTTTGAGAAATTCCTAATTTAAGGTACACTTATTCCAGGTTGGAGGATTTAGTATTAACTCCTCCCAAACATGAAAAACTACCTTTTGTAAAATGGCCATAATTTTTGACTTGGATGTCCATTTTGTTCATTATTTATACTATTGGAAAGGTATCTTCAAGATAAAAAAACTTCCTAGTTATATTATTTGATAAATTCATAACCTATGGTATGCATATTTTTGTATTAATATATGACACCTTGTTGACATCCTCGAAGAACACCATAACTCAATTGCAAGCAAAGGACCCATGAATCAAACTTAGGGAAGTTTAAAAATGATATTTGAATTATTGTATGCCCCATTCATATGCATTATAATTATTAGTATTTATGGATTATTTGTATTTACTATCATCTACTGTATGTTGAATAGTGTTAGGTGCCCATGCCAATAGGGAGATGCACTCTTGAAATGTGATCTACATCCAAAGAAACTAGAACGATGAAATGATGTCAATTGTTCTAGAAACAGGAAGTAGTGATGGGAACCAAGATTGAACTACTGAAGGATTCTGAACCCTACAAATAATGATTCCCTAATTCACAATCTAATCATTAAGACTGACCGGGTGCACTATGGCCAAAATCCATGACTATCCACCAATGCTAGGAGACAAATTCAAAATGTAACCATTGTCCTTGTTACTCATCATCACAAAGAGGATGAGGAAAAATGTTGGAAGATGAAAGGCCATGGAGGGAGATGAAAGGCCAAGAGGGTTATTGAACCTCAATAAACACTAGAATAGAACCCAATGAAAGGGATTTTGGCTGCCAGGCCAGAATCCAGATGGGTTCCCTATTCCAAATGGTGAGAGGTCTAATTGGGACTTATTACCAGGGAGAACCCGTTACTATTGTCGAGTGAATTTGGACCCATCAACAATACCATTTCAACCATTATTCATTATTTATCCATGGGTTCCTATTATATTCTATGGAAAATCCTCATTCCTTCCTTTCTATCCATTCTGAGATTTCCTTCGTAGTCTGCCTCCAAAACATTCCTCTCAATTATAGATTTGAGTCCCAACAATGGAACCATTTGTTTGCGCACAGTGGGAAGACCCTAGGTTCAAAGATAATAAAACAACAAAACCCTTAGACACTGGCCCTTTTAGCTAGGGCATGTTGAAGTAGAATTTATATATTTTTTATGAGCGTAGTGCACACTTGATGTAAGAACTGAAGATTATGAATGAATGAATAAGAATCCAGTCATTGTGGAAATAGCCTAGTTTGGGGTGAACCATGTTAAACCTTGTGTTGTCCCTTGACCAAGTTTTGAGGAACACTTGGTCATATTTGACCATTTTTGGGACTTCAACAGCCTGTTAAAGATGGAGCGCAAGGCTAAGTGAAGATCATGGAAGATAGACCCCCTTTTTGGGTCCTTTTTGGGTTTGTCGGGATAATGTAATGGGACCGAGATGTCGTCCCATGGGTTTACCCATGTTTACGCCCCTGTTTGTAATGTATAAGTAGAAGTCTAGGCTATGTAAGATAAAAACCTTTTTTGAAGGACACTTGAGAAGTGGCTTAGTGCTAAGAGTTGATCTGTGTGATATACTTACAGAGTTGAGTGAAAGTAGTGTAAGTGTTGAGTGCACAGATTGTAAGAAGGTTTTATGCTTAGAGCTACTCGGGGAAGGAGGATCTAGCAAGCTGTGCAAATCTCTTGTCCTGCACGGAGTAGGTTTTGAGGCTCTGTGCTTGTAACAGATTGGCCAGTAATAATAGAGAAGAAGAGTTTGTGTACATAGCCCCAGGGTGGGGGTGAACCACGTAAATCTGTGTGTCTTGCTTTGTGTTGTGACTTACATGTTTTTTCCCTCTTTTGCTAAGTGCTATAACATGTTTAGATAGATTTACTTATTCTTTGTGCTTATTAGATGTGTATAAATGATAGATCTGATGTGTATGAAGTTGTTAAGTGCTTGATCTACCAGATCTGGTCTGTTGTATGCTACTAAGTGATGAATCATCTTAGATATAAGCATATACTACAATTCTCTGTTTTATCTACAGAGTGAGATAAGGGTTAATTCTAGGTGAACTATTGATGCTAAGTTCTTTGTTAAGTGTGTAATCAAAGATCTGGATCCCAACTAAGATTACAGACACCTAAGTCCTGCAACCACCCCTACCTCTACCTCAGGTGAGACTTCATCTACTTCGCAGGTGTTTCTGAAAGGGTCGGTAGTTAGGGTTTTGTTGGTGCACTGTTGCAGCATTGAACCCTGGGTCTGCCCCTGTGCCAAAAAATGGTTCCGCTGTCAGGACCTGAAACTGTGATTGCTGGGAACTAAGGAAGAAGAAGCTTTGTGCAAAGATTCATCCTGAACTTGTGTAAACTCTATGAGTAGATCTGTAGCTCTGATGCACAGTACTCTACTCGACCAACAAAGCTTTGTGTTGAAGAAAAGAAGCCAGATATGAAGAAAAGAGGTAAGATCTGTAATCTTTGTGCTCTGATAAAGGTAATAATAGTGAAAGGTTTTAGATATGGAAGCTTTGTGCTTAATAAGTGGAAATTTTTGTTTTTGAAGCATGAATTTAGGTATTCTTGATATATGTTGTCCTAGCTTGAAAACTAGGGCATTTTTAGATGAAAGAATGTTTGATATGAATAGATATGATAAGAATAATGAAAGATATGTTCTACATATGCATAGAAAGAATGTTTGTACTAACGAGTGGATGAAAGATCCTAGAAACAAATTTTTGCAAGATAGCCATTATGATCCTAGCGCGTAGTACAAGAAAAGTTTGGGATCATT
>JASDQU010256651.1:10941-22590 GCA_032191745.1 Picea mariana
AATTCATTTATAATACTAAAATGAATAAAGTAGAAAATAATAAGGTGAATCCCAATGTATGTATGGAAATGGTATGATAAAAGGTTTATTAGGACCATGAAATGTAAGGAATGGTGAAGGGAAAAGAGGATATAAATGTGACATTTTTGAGTCCTAACATGACCTCCAGACTACAATAGAGCCTATTTTCTTTATTTCGTTTCGTCCGAAGGGATGGTTGGTATGGTTCTGGTTTAGGAGGACGATGGTCTCCATGAGCACATTATCTACTATCTCAGTCGAAACTTATTTGGTCCTAAAATTAAATACTCTCACGTAGAGAAACTAGCCTTGGCCACTGTACATGCAGTTCAAACATTACGACATTATATATTCCTTTGAAAAACTATCGTAGTTTCATATATCAATCCATTTCAATACATCCTCACTGGGTGTATCATAGGGGGGAATACAATAATTGAATTGTTATTTTGCAAGAATTTGATCTCAATTTTGCTTCAGCGAAGTCTAATAAATCACTAGTTTTTGTCTAGTTGATATCAGACTTCCCTCGACTTGATGAGGACATTTTTCATGACGATTCATTCGCAGATGAACATATCTTCCTTATCTCATCTTTGAAACCCTATTATGGAGACATTCTAATCTATCTTCAAACCTTGAAGTTATCCTAGAATCTATCAAGAGACGATCGACGACGTATACGTCATCAGGCTAAAAATTACCTTATCATCAACGACTCTTTGTATTGTCGAGGAGTAAATAATATTTTGTGTCGTTGCTTGAATCATGAAGAAGCTGAGTTGGTTCTCAATGACTGTCATAGTGGGGCTTGTGGTGGTCATTTACCCAATCTTTCTACAAACCAAAAAATATTGTGAGATGGTTATTTTTTTCTGTAAATTTTTAAATATTGTGTTGAAGTGGTCAAGAAGTGTCACCCTTTCCAGGTGTTCACTCAAAAAATGTGCTTGCATCCATCCCCTCTTCACCCAGTCATCACCGTCGGTCCCTTCATCAAGTGGGAAGTAGATTTTATGGAATCTAACCCAACTTCGTCTAGGGGGAATCATCATATCATTGTGGTCATGGATTAATTCAGTAAATGGGTCGAGGCCATGCCTATCGTTAAATATGATGGTAAGACTACGGAATTCTTCATATTCAACCAAATTATAGCCTGGTTCTAAATCCCAAAAGAGATTTTCATTGATCATGGCAGTCACTTTCAGAATGGAATAATGAAAGAGTTAGCATCAAAAATGGGTTTTAAGCACGGTCATTTTTCCCCTTATTATCCCCAGGAAAATGGACAAGTAGAGGTGGTGAATAAGTCTCTCAAGACCATCTTGAAAAAAAATGTCAGCTAGAGTAATTCTAACTAGCATCTGATGATTTACCCTGCACTTTGGGCATATCGAACCTTGGTAAATACTTCCATCATTTTTTCTCCTTTTTAGTTATTACATGGTGTGGAGTCGATTCTTCTGATTGAATGTGAAATCCCTTACCTCAAGTTGGAAATTGAGCTCATGCCTGACACATCCGATCTTGAAGAACGCCTTGTGCACCTAGAGCATCTTGATGAGTAGCATCGAGATGTCTCTACGGTTATCGAAGTGAATAAAAGATGTGTTAAGGTTCAGTATGATAGGTATTTATGTCCTCGGTAGTACACTAAGGGTGACTTGGTTCTCATGTATGTCCAAGAAAAAGAACCGTTGGGGGAAGGAAAGTTCAACCCCATGTGGCATGGTCCTTATATCGTGCAACGTGTTTTAGAGAAAGGAGCCTATGAATTGGAACAATATGAAGGGAAAATGTTGGACGAGCCCATAAATGGGCTCTACCTTAAAATATATTACATGTAATCCCTCAATATTGGGCATGCCCTTCTGTATACTGATGTATCTTAGTGTATATATATTTTCCTTTGTGTCATCGGCTTTCTTATCAAGTTTTACCTTGGTTGGAAAATGTCAACGGAGTCTTCAATTTACTTAGAATTCGCAGACGATGCCAGTCGTCATACACGGAACGTGGCTTCCACTACTTGGGTCATTTACTCAAGATCGACTGGTGTCTTCAGGTGGTGTTTGTCTGGATCCATCAACGAATAATGTGGCTGAGTATAGCGTCAGTATAGAACTATTGTGCATTGTCATTTCACATGGTTTTCTATATTTAGAGGTTTGCATGGACTCCCAGTTATTCATATGTCATTTAAACGGCAGTTACCATGTGCGAGACCCTACTCTACTCCGACAATTCCTACAGGTACGACTTTTGGATCGACAGTTTGATTTTCTTACTTATGAGAGCATACCTAGAAGTTATAATCATGTATCTAATGCATATGCTAATTATATTTTATATTGGAATTTGTCACATAAGTAAGCAAAGAAAACACATTCATCCATGTASACATTGTAACATATATAAGTAAATTCAAAGACCAATGTTTTTTATATTTCATCTTTTCAAAAAATATGGTGTCATAGTATAAAATGGGGCTCACACCCTGAAAATACATATATGGTCAGTATATATATGACCATGGCATATAAACTTGTGGTGTCAAATGCGTATCATGATAGCACACTATGGAGTTGTGAGACGTCAAAAGAGTCACACCCACGCACGGGGTACACCCACCACCTATCGTTGCATGGCCTCTGGCAGAGCCTCCACTTGAACCATAGGAATCATGTGCGTCAATAGAGACGAGTTCCCTTTCACATTCTGCAGTATTTTATCTGCATGTCCTCCCATGTGCTCATCTCCTCGCCTCCTCCGTCGATGTTGTGGGAATCCCTCTGGTCATCGTGGACCTACATCTATTTGACAAAGCAATTGTTAATACTTGATACCATACAAAAATATTTGTGGTTTTTAATCTTTTTTAAAAAACACAAAAAAATGAAATATATAAAAAAAATTCTTACCAATATCACCGTAGGAGGAACAATGATGGTAAAGGATTATCTGGATCGCCTATGTATTCGATCTCGGCATAAGAATAGTCTTCAATGGCTATGTCCTTTCGGTGCCACTAGAAAAAGAAATCATCATTGTGGGGGTTTTCACCCTACCACCTCCTAGCCACCTCATCACATCGATCCACCATGACATGGCTAGATCTCGCAGTCCATGTGGAATGATATTTACTTAAGGGCTCAAACCTGGAACCCACTCAAAGAAAAAACTACACAAAATGGATGCAAATCTGAAGTTTCTCTTTCTCCCTTGTTTACAATCCCTCAGCTAGCTCTTCATGTTAGTCATCAGTGAGGTACACTAGTCATAAAAAGTGGGTCATAGACACTCCATCACATAGAACATGAGTGACCTTGATGCCTGGTTCAACGAGTCTGACTCCAAGATCCATGTAATAACAAGTACGATGACCTTCAAGCTCAGGTTCTCGATCACCCTGATTGGGAGTTGGCTCCCTACTTTATTTGTGCCTGTAACACAGTGGGTGGCAATGTAATCCTCCATGGTCATACCACCCCCATCCCCACGGGCCTTGAGATTCACTACCTCTCCCCAGCGAGACAATATTGTGATGAAATATATGTCATCCACTTCAATCCTCAATGATTTCCCATTGAGATTGAAGGCCTTTGTCTCCATATCCTAGTAGTTTACGAGCATATGGAGTAACCTCACTTAATCCCTCATTCCTTTGAGATCCCAAAATTTATAAAGGCCACATCTTTTTAAAGATTATCGGGCCCCTGCATTCCTTTCCACTATTGCATCTATCACTTTATGCTCCCTCTCCCTCCATTCAAGCACCATCATGCAAAGGAAAAGTCATTGTTTGAGTTAAATCTTGCCAAAAAAAGTGTTCATGGACTTGTACGCAAGCTAATATGGTAACAATTGCATATAGGGCTTCATATAAGCAAGAAGGATTTCCTTTTACCACGTATATGGGCATGTATACATGACCCAATAAACTATCACCCACATACACCTTAATTCACATTTTGCGCCCTCTAATACTCAAAAATTTAGACCTAAAATTGAAATTCAAACCAATGAAATTGAGGTAGAGGGAATGGGCAATTACTTGCTCTAAACGGTTGCTAATTTCATCGATCGTAGCTCCCACAATCGACACTTGAAGAACGAGGGGAAAATGGCCTAAAATGCACTATGTGGGTGAAAAAACTCAAATGGTATGGTAAAACGGTCTATTTTTACTATTAGTAGAATTTTTTTACCCAATCTATATAGTTTGTGCTAATTTTTTACCTTGTAGACTAATAGTATAGTGGAAAGAATTGGTTTTGGTGCTTTTGTCCAAGTTTTTTGCGGTTTCTAGCATCATACTACCCGTTCGTGACTTCGGCAGGTATTTTCTTTCACCAACATATAGGATAGGTTGTCACTCCATTTTTCATTATTGCATTGTACTATGACTGTGATCCATGTGCCTTAGGTAAGAACCCATTTATTAGCGATAGAGAACCTTCTTATTGCTATTAGAAGTGTCATTATTAAGTGGTAGAGGCTTACCAAACATGGGTGCCCTAGTTAGAACCTTTGTGCCATTTGGTTCCCATGTAGAAGTTATTACATAGGACCGAGAGTCCCTTATAAGTCCAATATGACCTTGCGTTTGAACCACGTATTCTTACTCACAATCATTTTGAGCTTTACCTATGGGACTCCCCCCAAGTCTTAGTTAAGATCTTTTCCGACTCTCTAAAAAATTAAAATATTGTCGAGTGAACTTGTCTCTTTCACACTCGTTAAATGGATTTGAAAGGACATCTATTTGGTGTAATTTTAACCTTTTTTTGAACCAAGTAGACTACTTACAAAAAAGGAATACTCTAGTCACCATTGTCTAGAAGAGTTCTCCTGGGTATTATTTTATAATTTTCTGGGCCTAGGGGACTAAATATATTAAAAAGGATATTCTTTGTAGTTAAGTTGTAATTGCATTCCATTATCCTTCTTGCAGTATTGAACCTATTGTCGGTTCTCACTTTCTCATTATAAGCCTCTTGCCTCGGCAATTTACATCACCAACCGAGCAGAGCTTTGTTTATATCCTTTGCATCTTGACACCTTGTACCCTAAGAGGAAACATCCCTTCGAGTGTCCATGCCCCGCATGCACTTCCTTGCACTGAGCACATGTATTTTCCACTGTTTGGAGCCAAATGCTTACTCGCGACACTTGTTTCCTCTCCTGTATCATAGAATTTCTTTGCCTATGCAAAAAAAAAAAAAAGACGGGTGGGAAAAGAATATTATCTCATATTGGCAGCAGTCATGTTGCCTTTGAACAGAGCGCAAAATTTTGAGTCCATTGTCATCCAAATTTTGGGTTTAGAATGAATTTAGGAAGCTAAGCTCGTGACTTTGAGTTTACTCCCTCAACTGGTTATTCTTCCAGTCCCTATGGATATTTTGTTGATGCCTCCTCCATCACGAATTTTTAGCATCAATTCTATGTTTCATGAGTTATCCACATGTCTCATGCTCTCGTTCAAAGGATGTTTATAATCTTGTGTCGGCCATTTCTCAGAACTCTTGACTTTACATGTTGGCCATACCCTTAGTGTGTCTCAGAGTCACATGAAGTTGTAGTCCTACCATGCACCCTGGTCCTACTCTCATTATGGGTAGGTAACCTTGAACCAAGAAGTCGACATCTCCTCATTGGTTGTTGACTGGGGGGTTTCCCTTGTGTTTGATGGTAATAAATCTATTCACACATTCGGATTCATGCAGTGTATTGGATTCCATTAGCCTTATTAGTGGTTTCATTGCCTTTGTCGATAGTCTTCCTCATTGGTTGTTATTCATAGGGTCTCTTATGTTCACTACTTGCATCTGGTGCATGTGGGATACGTACAAAGTCATTGGTTCGTGAACATACTATTCATCTGAGCTCCTCCTAATCATCAAGTTATTACTTTGTACCTCATGTTGACTGATGAGAGATTCTCTAATGCTCTCCTTTCAGCGGGCCTCCTTCCATCAACTTCAGCTCATCTATTATGGAAATGAGGCCTAGAGTCCTATGAGTACCTAGAGGCTTGCAGTCATCAATGGCAGGTTCTCCCGCCATCAACAATTGGGAATACATCAATGTCTCCTGATTGATGGATTCTTCATGTGTTCGACCTCAACACCCTTATTCACACTTGTAAGATGTACTTGGTGCCTTGATACCTTCTTTCATTATCGATAGGTTGTATCGTGTTTGTTAATGGTATACCTTAATGACCAGTAATCAAATGAAATCTCATTGTGTTCGACCTCAACTCCTCTATTCACATGATGTAGACTTGCACCTTCGGAAGATAGTGTAGAAGACCTCCATCTTACAGTAGCATCTTCCCTAATCTGTTGTTTTCTTTCATTGGACCAGTACCTATATGACTTCAGTGATCATGGCAGATCAGATTGTACTCCATTATATACATAAATCTTTGGATCGATTTTGAAATTGGTTTCTACTGGGCCTTTTTCCATGACTATGACATCCTATGGCATGTGTCCACTTTGTATTTCCTATTCATGGCCATGAACAAGTATTTGGTATATTTCCACATGGATCTACAGTGTAATTTAGATTGGCATCCATGTGTACAAATTCATTATGGATTTTAACATTATAATGAGTAACTAGCACTTCCAATTGAGTCTCCATTACTCCACTTATGGGAATTATAATGTATTTCAGCCATCACAGATACTCCTCTAACCTCACACATTAGGGGGCATCTGTTACAGCAAATTTTACCTCACCCCATGAAACTTGCTTGGATGGCCTTTACATTTCCATATGCAGACTTTGTGTCCCTTTTTGTACCTTCCAGAGCCAAAAAGGAATATTTTTCCACATATACGCACCCTATCAATTAGGTAACAAGTGTATATGTAGGTTTCTCCACTTCAGCCCCCGTACATCAGGTTTGGTGCTCAAAATTAAAAATTATGTCGGGTTTCCATGCCATTTCATGGGATCCATGATCCTTGACCTTCCATATACTGGAAATGCTCTGAATCAACCCTTCAGTTCCATTTGAAGGCTATAAATTTAGCCATATCCAAGCCTTGGAGTAGAAAATTCAACTTTGAGAGAAAATACACTATGGAGAAATTTCACTTCACATCGAGTCTGCATAACTTTATCCTTAAAAGTCTGAACTCATTGTTTATCCCCCAAGATCTTCCTTCTTTGTGATGGAGAACCTCATTGTCTCCTTTATATAAACTGGCCTTTGGTGAAAGATTGAAGTGGTGGAGGCCCAGCTGGAGGGACTTAGTTTCTCGGTTCCGATGTATACCGATACAGAAGTTTGTCACATATATACTTATGTTGATTATTTTAGTAGCAATACTTTTTTCTCGTCCAATTGATATCTTGCAAATATTTGAATTATTATTCCATGGGAATAGTTGTCATGAATGTTAATGTATTATGCTAATTTATATGCTAACACTATATATCACCATATGTTTGTGTATCTTGGTTTTTGAGGACAAGTTGCGGGTATAAAGCTTTGAGTTGTGTGCTCAATGGTGATCTTCATCAAACATTTAGACGAGGTAGAATCTTGGCCTTGTCTAGTTAAAATTTCATTTATATAGCATACTTGGTATTAGAGTTGATTTATGTGTGTCATTCCATATGTTGTGGTTTACCTCATGCCATAGAGATATTTTCCTCATAACAGAACTTCTAAAGCCTAAGGAAGTAATTTCTATTGAAGATGATAAGTTTCCAAAAGGATTGACTCCTCTTGAGAGTTCATTTTCAACGAGTGATGTTGGTAAAAAGAAAAATAATGAAGAAGAGGATTCAAAGAGGAAAGTTGGAGACATTGTCTCCATGAACATTGGAACCTCATATGATCCTAATATTCTTAAAATAGGAGCCCAATGTTCACAAGAGGAAAAAGAAATATTCATGGATTTATTTTGTGAATTCAAGGACATATTTTCTTGGTCATATGAGGATGGTCATGGTTTTGATCGAAACATCATCCAACATGTCATTCATGTTAAGAAAGGGGAGAAACCAGTTAGGCAGAGACAAAGTACTATAAACCCCACCCTTGAAGATACTATCAGAAAGGAAGATGAATTAAAAGCTCAAATCATCTTTCCGGTAAAATATTGTGTATGAGTCTCAAATCTGGTTCTTGTACGAAAGAAAATTGGTTAGACCAGGCTATGTGTTGAATTTTGTGCTTTGAATAGATCTATCGTTAAGGATAATTTTCCACTTACTAATATGGAAATGATCCTACAACAGGTGGTCGGGTCTCAAATAATTTCCCTACTTGATGGTTTTTTTGGATGCAATCAAATTAGATTCAAGATAGCTTACAAATATAAAACCACATTCACCACCAGATGGGGCACCTTTTCCTATGAATGCATACCTTTTGTCATGTCTAACGTAGCTGCTACATTCTAGAGAGTTATGCAAATAGATTTTGACAATTTGATCAGTAAGATAATTTAGGTTTATCTTGATGAATTAATTGTTTACTCTAAGAATCAATGAGATCACTTTGGTCATATTAGGAAAGTCTTTCTGCGTTGCAGAAAATTTGGTATGTCATTGAATCCTTCTAAGTCTATTTTTGGAGTCACTCAAGGAAAAATCCTTGGTCATATTTTTCTAACTGTGGTATGAGAGATTTTTTTTATTATCAATCTCCCTACTCCCACCTTGATCGAGTTGGCTATTGGTGGCCACCCACCTATTCCAACTAGCTCCTCTTGTCTGTTTTTAGTTCAGCATGTTCTTTTGTACTTCCTTGTAATTGTGGGTTCTACACTTCTATAGCTATATGAATCCCTACACATATTCTAGGCGGATATTGGTGGCATCTCACCTAATCCAACTGGCTTATTTTTTATGTGTTCATGTCATCACATCTTGATGTACTTCCAGGGTCGTTTTGGAGGCGTAAATAGTGTTTTTTTGGATCGTCGCAATCAAATTGTAGACATAGCCAGAGTTTGACAGTGGAATGTGTAGTTCTATTAAAGAACCTTCCAATGGGCTATCACGCGCCTAAAAAAAAGGTTGTATGCAAAAGTTACGATCCCAAGAAGTTGAGGTACCAACTTACCCATAGGGGCCCACATGAATTTTGACATTTCACCTCCTAGGGTTAGGTTTTTGGATGTCTAGGGTTTTGGAATTCATGAATAATATCAAAAAGGCCTCTAGAGCCTCATTGTAATTCATTTTTCTTAGACGGATTCACGTAGCAGCCACATCTCTTATTAGAGATAGCTACCACCATTCGAGCAAGTGTTTCAATTCTACAGTTTTATAGTTTCATCCTATTTCATTATTCAATAAAAGATATTGTTCATTGGATATCTGTGTTATTCTTCGTATCTCCGTGTTTATTGTATTCAGTCTGTTAATTATTTTTTTTTGCTCCTAAATCCGGATCACACCTCTAAACAATGAGTTCATGCTTTCATGGGCACTATTAAATTTGTTAGGAGGTTTTTTCCCAACTTCGTCATGATGGTTAAACCTATTCATAATTTTTTGAAGCATGATAGAACCTTCTCTTGGACTGATTAGGTAGAAAAGGATTTTATAGGAATCAAGAAGGAAATCAGCTCTACACTAGTCTTATCTAATCCTAATTTTAATAAATACTTCATCATCTATACCAATGCCACAAAAGAGGCAATCTCTACCATCCTTCTACAAGTTTATGACTAAAATCAAGAAAATCCTATAGCCTATATGAGTCAAAGTTTGTCATATGATGAGGTGAAATATACTTTGATTGAAAAACAAATTTTTGCCTTGGTAAAAGCTATAGGAAATTTCAGGCATTTTATTTTGGGCAAGCAAACATAGGTAAGAGTCCCTTTTCCTGTAGTCAATTTTTTGATTACACAGAGTCATCTCTCAGAAAAACTTGCACATTGGCTTGCCAAAATTCAATAACACGATTTAAAAATTACTACAACTAGGACAATTAAGGGACATGATCTATCTCTTCACTTGGCTCAACATCCCGAACCAAGTGATTCTCTTGAGGAAGATGAAAATGCTTTGTCAGCATTGTTTTACTTGGAAACTCTTGATATATATCTTGATGACCATCCTTGGTACAAAGATATTATTTATTATCTCTTACAGCATAATTGTCCAGATCATTTAGATTCACATCAGCGTAGAATACTGCGTTTGATAGCCCCAAAGTTCCTCATCTTGGGAAATATTATTTTTTCATCGATATGATGATGCATTGTTGTTAAGATGTATTGATGATAAAGCAGCCCAAAAAGTTTTGAATGAATTTCATGGATCAACAGATTCTAACCTCCATATTGGTGGCCATTTCACAGTGAAAGCTTCGGCTTTCAAGATCATCAGAGCTAGTTATTTTTGGCCCTTGATGTTCCAAGATTCTTTCAAGTTTGTTCAGGCTTGTGAAAAATCTCAAAAGTTTTCTCGCAAGAAACATTTTTCTGCTATGCCTTTACAGCCATTTTTACCTAATTTCCCATTTTCTAAATGGGGATTAGACTTTATCAGCCCTATTAACCCCCCATCTTCTGCAGGGCATGTATTTATCCTGACAACAATAGACTACTTTACCAAGTGGACCAAATTTGTCCCTCTTAAGAATGCATAGGATGAGCAGGTTCTTACCTTCTTAGAATCCAATACCTTTTCTCACTTGGTCTTCCACTCCAAATAATTTTGGATAATGGATCATCATTTATTTCGGCAAATTTTACTCAGTTTTTGAGCAAATTCAAAGTCAATCACTTCACCTCATCCACCTATTACCCTTAAGGCAATGGGAAATTCGAATCCACTAACAAGAACCTTATCAGGATTCTAAAAAGGTTTATTGATGATAAGCCCCACCAATGGCATACTCTCCTCACATATGCATTATGGGTTGATCGCACAACCACCAAAAATAGCACTGTAACACCCTGTTTCCCCCAATTTGTAACTTAATCATAAAATAGGATTACCATGCTAAGGAATGTGGACAATGTAAATTTATTATTGTTTGGGTCTATACGAGATGGTTCATTATATCAAATAACCCTAAATTTTCCTTGATGAGGATGATAAACCTCCTTCGGATCCCAAGGAGAGAAATTAGTTAATTAAGAAAGGACCAATGGTTGAATTATCAACCACCCCCATGAATGGGAGCATGGTCTAGTTGCAAAATTTCAGCTCAAAGTACCACAGAGACTTGCAGACCTGAGCTTCCTTATGACAGAAGGAATGTATTGGGTCAGGAACCTTCCAAAAGAAGGAAGGTAAGATAGATGCACGGGGACAACCAGACAGGAGACAAGGGATGAGAGTGTAATCTCATAAGGAGGATGCGCGAAGTTATCCGAGGAATAATGAATAGAAGGCTATGAGCTTGATGCTAAGGGAGAATTTGATAAACCTCACCCAGGGCCATGAAAAAGAGAGAAATATTTGAAAGTTGTAGAGAACATAATCCGAGTAGAAGCTGAAACAGAGAAAGAATCTTTGAGAACCATGAGAGTTCCCTGGTGATATCATGGCTTGGAATGGGGGTAGATAGAGTGTTAAGAATGAATGCCTCTGAGCCTATGGTCGGGTGGAAGGACGAACACCCACATTCAGTTA
>JASDQU010256652.1:0-15853 GCA_032191745.1 Picea mariana
AAAAAACTTTGACAGATATACAGGTTGAGTATGATGAGCCCATTCTAATATATTGTGATAATACAAGTGCCATCGGTATCTCAAAAAACCCGGTGATGCACTCCAAGACTAAGCACATTCCAATCAAGTATCACTTTCTACGGGAACAGGTTGCAGAAAAGAACATCAAATTTGAGTATGTGGGAACAAAAGAACAAGTGGCAGATATCTTTACAAAACCACTTCCATGAGAAGCCTTTGAATATCTTTGCCAAAGACTTGGAGATATTTCTACTCCAAAAATGAATGCTTTTTGAATTTTTTTTGAATTCTTATCTTATATGTATTATATGTACATGAGGAAGCACCATAAGAGGTGTTACAAATGGTTTTGGTCACTCTAGTGATGTTTCTACAATCATGTATTTAGGCTCCCAACAAGGACTTTTTGCCTGAGAAAAGTGATTGTTGTCTTTCTCCCTAAAACACATTTTTGAAGTGAGTTTGCAAGCTGCTTATGTATTAGGGTGTGAGAATGGTTGATTCTCGCAGGTCACCCACACACAGGGTGTGAACTATTCATAAGTTTCCCTATAGGCAGGGTGTGAACCTATTTTTAAGCCTGAAGAAGAGAAGAAGTCTCGAGGGTTCTAGAAGGGAATCTTCTAGAAGATGAGTTGGCATTCAAATGGTTGGAATCCTACTGACTTCTCAGATTTGGTGGGATCATCCTCATCCATATAACCATCTCTCCTTCTCCTATATATTGAAGGGGTTTCTCATGGAAAAGGTTAAGCAGGATTGAATGAAGAATTGGTGAAAGAATTGTGTGAGGAACTCTGCTGGAACAGAAGCTTGAAGTCCCCATTGGGTCTATTAAGTTGTATAAGATCTTCTTCATGTAGTTTCGGAGCAAGTGTGTGTGTTAGAACCAAGGGTCACTGAAAGGATCTTGTGACATCAAGGCGATCAGGTTGTAAACTTCTTCTTCTATTTAATATGTTGCAGAGGAATGTCCCTTTTCCATAAAATCACTATTATTTTATTGCGTAACTCCTTGATCATATGCATAAGTTGACTTTGAATATATCTTGTTATCTTCACTTTGGTTGGTTTCTGTTGTCTTGATCTTGATCACATGAGAGCACCGGAGTGAAGAGGGAACAACAAAGACCTAAGGAAGCGATCTAAAGGTATGTTACTTGTTCCTATCGACTAGTAGATTCAATGGTCACAACTTAGGGAAAGAGTAGTGTCATGTCTTGTTTTGTTCTAGATCCAGGTTGATCTAGGGAGATCTGTTAGTGTCTGCACCTACCGATTTGTCCGATAACAAAATTGGCGACTGTACTGGGGGTTTTTCATGTTTTGAGACTCTGAAAAACACTTAAAGAGGACTCTTGCAATTCTTTTTTCATAAAATAGTTCGATAGGACTGAAAAAAGTGATAAATTATCACCCATCGAACGTCTTATTCAAATACTTTTACGAGCGTGAATAAAACAAGGTTGCTCGACAATATTTTCATGTTTAGAGAGTCTGAAAAGAGCTTAAAGGGAACTCCAATGGGTTCCTTTTTCGTATAACCTTGATGAATTTGAAAAAGTGATAAAATTATACTCTGTTACATTCTCACATATTTTCAAACGCGAGAACGAATGAAGACTGAACTCGAGGAGATTATGGTGACTGTTAGTGTCTTGTTTTGCTTGTTTGAAAACCTTCTTGCACTGCACCCATTTGCAGCCTGCGAGAATCACCTGTGTTCGCACCCTGGTGTACATTCCAATGTGAAACCCTCATAGTCAACCTATGGCTAGCATGCGAGAATTCTCCATTCTCGCGCTGTAATGCATTGTCTTCTTGCGAACTCACTTGCAAATATTTTGGTTCAAGTCTTTTTGTGTCCTCTAATACTCAAATTTGCTTGAATGTTTAAATGAACTTATTTCACCATTGATTGAGTTTTTCTTGGCTTCAGATCTAGTGACTGTTTGGTTTTCGGAAATCGAAAGCATTCCTGGTTCATATTGTCTCGATTTTTTTGCTTCTTGACCCTTTTTTTAACAAGGGTATAATCTCCGATCCCTGAATCTGAGTGCTTGTTTGGTTAGGAGCTTTTAAAAGTTTGAGATATATAGTCTTTTCAATTGCTTATTTGTAAAATTATTGCCTCTGTGCTTTTGAATAGGCTAAGTTTTGTTAGTTTGTATTTTTATCTTCATTGAAATATTCATTTGGGGTGTTTTGTTATGCATTTTTTTTGTTTTCGTCGGTTGCTTGCTTTTTAGTTCCATCATAGCTATTGGTTTCTATAAAATTGAAAAAAAAATCTTTCTTCTTAAGCAACTATTATTCGAAAAGATTGGCATTGAAATATTGAAAAAAGAACGAATAGAGAATTTGCATTACTCATGATTGTTTGATGGTGCATTTTTAAGACGATCATATAGTGTAATTTGTGTTGTTCTAGAAAACTTCTCTTTCCCTCCCATAAATAGGATTCATTGAACAAAATTTGTACCTTTCATTCCTACTTACGGATTGTTGGGTTAGAGTCTCACACAACATTGGCTTCATCTCTGTCTCCTCTTGAGTAACAACAACCTTTAATAAAATTATGCGACTTTAAAATTCAACTAGTAACTTTTTCTAGGACTCTTTTACACCAACATTAGCTAGGCTAGAGCTCTAGAATAGGCAGTAAGACACACTCTCCAAAGCACGAAACACACAATAGTATCTGGTGATAGGGAGTGTCAAATTCCATTTGCAACATTTTGTCTTAGGAAGACCTTCTCACAAAAGGGTCAAACCCAAGGTCGCATCGACATTGACAAAGTTACTCAACCTGCTGTGTTAATATCAGTGTAGAGATTGCACGTATTACATGGGTCACTTGAAGGTATACCCACAATGATGAGTGGAAGCATCTCAAGTTGATTTCGGGCTAGATACCCTGCCCTTGCATGTGTATCAGACTGTCGACTATCCCCCCAGGAATTATTGTTGTTGGTGGTAACCTTAGTAGCCTATCTTTTTAGGGTCTTATACAAGGTGACTTTGAAGGGGAAAGTCTTCACAGTACCTGGAATTGACATTGGCCAGAATCACTTGGGCTCCTTTGAGGGTATACCCACGATTATGTGTGGGAGCTTGCACTAGGGTGTAAGTTTATTAAGCAGGTCATCAACGTAACTTTTCCACGCTAGCCTAGCCCCTTCTATTCTCTTCGTTGTGACGTTGGATTTCATCACCAACTAATGACCTTGACATTGGAAGGTCTTGTTTGTTTGGTTCTGCTTCTGAGATTTTACTAGTGCGTGTTGTTTGTTAACATAAGTAGACCATATAATATTATTTGTAAGATTTTAACTCGATCACGAATAACCCTCCATGTTGTTCACGTAGAACGCAAGGCTTACCCTCAGAAGATCTAGAAGGTTCACAACCCTTGCCTACCAGCTCACCAGAGGGCTCTCCTCAAGATAGTGAAGTCCAAGACGTCAGCACTCCACGAGTGGAATGAACTAAATCTCTAGAACGGTTTAGAATTTCCAATTCTCGAGAGGATTTTTGACTTCATCCCGACTCCGAGAGATGTATTGTGCGAGTCAATTCTTTCAGAGAATTAGTTGTTCAGTCTTCTAAATCACCAACTAGACCTTACCTTGGTCCTGAGGGTCAAGATCCTTTTTGGACTTCTGGTGTTTTTAGATGGTATCTCTTTGGCTCTGGAGCCAGAGTCGACATAACTATAGCCCCAAAACTACCTGAGACATCTGATCTAGGTGTAGTACCTTTTACATCTACTTATTACTTTCCTGGTATCGAAACTCCATCAACTAGTTGCGTCTTGACTACCCCTCTCCAAATGGTCCATTATACAATGGTCCCCGACACTATGAGTCCCCACACTGGGATTACAACAACTAGCCAATATCCCATTGGCACCCCGTTGTCACCCACATTCACTCCTACCCTTCCACCCAGATATCATGCATTGAATGCTTCTATCCCTGCTCCTACACAGATGACATCCAGAGCTCCCAGTGGTTCCACTTCTTCTGGGAACCCCCCTCCCGGTTTCGATCCGACTTTTCCTCCTCCCCCTTTCAAAGGGACTTTTTCATCTTCTGTCAGAGGCTCTGATCCTAGTAGTTTTATTTTTTCATTCGCATCACATTACCAGTTTCCAGTTGGTGGAAAATTTCACCAAGGGGGCCACACCTGATTCCCTTTCACATGAAAAATTCCAATTGGGACTCAACCCCCGATTGGAGGGAAACCCCCACCACCCCCACCTTATGGACAAAACATACCTTCATCCTTGGCCCAATATTGGAATTATATCATTCAACATATTCCTTTCACAACTGGGGGGAGACACCCTCAAGCTAGTTCTACTGTTCCCCCTAGCATAGGCCAACCATACCCTCGAATTCCCAATCCTACACCCTTGTTCAAGGGCATCACCCTCTGAGTCACTTGGCTCCCCACCAACAACTGAACCTACCCGGATCCTTGCATTATATGCAAACTGCTTATGGTCCCATTGGTTTACCGACGAGACTCCCTCCCCAAAGTCACCAATACTCGCATGTGAACAGACAGTTACCATTTTTAGCCACTTTGGATCTACCTTATCTGTCTCGGATCTTAAATGATCCCATCTGTCACTCTCCTCAATGGACCACCATATTGGCCAAATTACCATATGACATCCCTAAATTCAATGTTAAACCTGGGGAGGACCCAAATAATCACGTGATGACTTTTCACCTATGGTGCTCATCCAACTCCTTGATGGATGAATCTATTTGCTTACGCATTTTTCAGCGAACCCTCACCGGTTCCACCGCAACGTGGTATATAGAATTACCATGAGGCCTCTTCACTGACTTCAACACCCTCACTATGGCTTTTCTCTCACACTACCAATTATCGATTTGCTATGAAACGGGAACCAAGATCTTGAGTTCTTTTAAATAGAGAAAAGAAACCCATATCTCTGATCACATACATGAGTGGTGCCGGAGACGATGTCTCATCAAGATCAAACTTCCCATTCATTTGCTGGCAGAGTGGTTCACAAAATCCTTTGTGAATGACATCACTCATGACATCACCATGGGTGGATTTTTCATCGAAGAACAAGCAATCAGTCGTTCCTAATACCTAGACCTTGTTTATTCACAAATGGGTACTCTTTACGACTTAGTCCCTGATGCACCTTGTCCTTATACTTCTACCACTTCAACCACTCCTATTGCTTCTCATGTAGTTGATGGTGTGATTGGAACATTCCAGGCCCAACCTCGTTCCATCCAAAACCCTGGCACCAACCCCAAATCTGTTTCTTCTAATGTTCAAAATGATCTGTCTCCTACCCCTCCCACCGGAAAGACTTCTGAGGTCAATTCTGTCCAATCTACCCCAGCTGGTTAAAATAAATCCAAAAGACAGAAGGCGAAGACCAAGGAGGATAAAAATAATATATAAACTGAGAAACCTAAACCGCCACCTGCTGATGATAGAGATAAGCGCAAACATCGATATCCTTTCCTTATTTGTGGTGATGATCACTACACAAAATATTGTCCACATCATGCCGAGGTTACTAAGTTCCTTCAAGGGACCATGAAACCCTCCACTCTAGCCGTATTATCACAACCCTTCCCTCATAGTAGAAGGCCCAACTAGTCATTCATGACCAACCTTCTCCCTCTAATACATCTTGTGTATTAATGTGTATCGGTGAGTCAAAGAATAATGACATCACTCTCACCACTTGAGCCAAAGATTATTATCCCTCCAAAGAGAAGGTTGACATGGTATCGTCATCATCGGTCCAACCCTCTCCCGCGATCCCACCTACCAACGGTCCTCTTCATATCGAACGACCAAGCCTCAATACAGTTCTTCTCCCTCCTCCAAAGGGTGTTGTTTGAAAATCGGCTTTCAATCCTCATGCCTGTGCTACCCAGAACTACAACATTTTTGAAGATTTGGCCCAGGCACCATCCGTGATGTTAGCCCTCGAAGTTCTCCAGAGTTGTCCTACACAATGAAAGGCACTGTTAAAATCTATTGGTAAATCAACCCCACAGACACGAATTTAATAATATTTGACTTGGAAGATCACATTCCAAGGTTACCTCCTCAACTGGCATTCCAAATACAAGTTATTGTCTCCGACAAGAACATTTGTTGAACTATTATCAATGAGGGTGCCTCGACGTGTGTCATGTATCTTACCTACTGGAAAGCCATTGGCTCTCCTCCTTTGACTGAATCCTACAACACACTCAAAGCCTTCAATGGATCTGGTTTCAAACCTTTTGGTGTTCTCCCCTCGTTGCCTATCATGTTAGAGGGAAAAATAGTCCAAGTTGAAGTAAAGGTCTTTGACACTCCTCTCGATTACAACCTTCTCCTTGGTTGTAGCTGGATTGATTCCATGCGTGCCATCATGTTGACACTTTTATGTGTCGTAAGTTTCCCACACCAAGGAAAATTTGTTACCATCGACCAATTGGCCTTCTTTCACTCATATGCATGTATGGGCAAGGTACCGTTCATTTCCAAAACCCCCCCTGGATACGAGAATGTTGGTGTGGGTATTCTTAAAGATTCCTCTTTAATGGGCACTTTCCCCATTCCACCAGCCAATATTCCACATCCATTTGTCACTTCGATTAACATGATCTCCAGTTCCATTCCTAGACCCCCTGTGTCTCATGACCCATGGACGGTATTCGACCCTAGAAATCATCTTCATTATGGCGATGAAATGCCGTTAAGTCCGGTCGAATCTGCTTATCAAGCCATTCAATCGACAACCCTTGCTAGCCCCTTGCTTGGTGATTTATCTCCGGATCCTTTCCACATTATCTTTCCCATAGACAATATGATAATGTCTATCATGTCCATGGAAGACACCCCTTGAGACAATGACCATCATCATTCCATTCTCTTCTTGGACCAACACACCATTGAGGGTTACCAATGGATATCAACCCTGCCAACTGTTGTCGTCCTTTCTTCCGTTCCCATGTCTACATACAATGTTTTGTATGAAGGGAACTTAAGTAACATCTCACCCACGATTCCCCTCGACATATCTATCAAACCTAGAATTGTCTAAAATGTGCACATCGGAGCCTTGTGTTCTCACGACGAAGTTGTCACCTACACATCTCTTTTCAAATAATTTCATGAAGTTTTCGCCTGGAGCTACAAAGAAATGCCAGGTATTGATCCCACCATTGTGATACATGAGATTAAGACATACCTAGATTCCAAACCTGTTCGACAACGTCTTCATCCGGTCCACCCACATAAAGAGACCGCTATTAAGCTTGAATTTGAGAAACTTCTCAAAGATGGTTTTATTTACCCCGTGGCTCTAACTGAGATGATGGCCATCATCATTCCATCCTCTTCTTGGACCAACACACCATTGAGGGTTACCAATGAATATCAACCTGCCGACTCTTGTCGTCCTTTCTTCCATTCCCACATCTACATACAATGTTTTGTATGAAGGGAACTTAAGTAACATCTCACCCACGATTCCCCTCGACATATCCATCAAACCTGGAATTGTCTAAAATGTGCACATCCGAGCCTCATGTTCCCATGATGAAGTTGTCACCTACACATCTTTTTTCAAAGAATTTCATGAAGTTTTCACCTTGAGCTACGAACAAATGTCAGGTATTGATCCTGCCATTGTGATACATGAGATTAAGACATACCCAGATGCCAAACTTGTTCGGCAACGTCTTCATTTGGTCCGCCCATGTAAAGTGACCACTATTAAGCTTGAGGTTGAGAAACTTCTCAAAGATGGCTTTATTTACCCCGTGGCTCTAACTAACTGGGTTTCCAATCTTGTTTCGATTGACAAGAAACAAGGCACCATTCGTGTGTACGTTGATTATAGGGACATTAACAAAGCTTGTCCTAAAGACAACTTTCCTACCCCTTTCGTTGCCCAGATTGTTGACGACTATGCCGACAGTGAGATATTCTCCTTAATGGATGGTTTCTCCGGCTATAATCAAATCAATATTGTACCAGTGGACCAACACAAGACTGCCTTTATTTGTCCTTAGGGCACGTTCTCTTATCGAAAACTCTTATTCGATTTAACGAATGTCGACGCAACTTTTCAACGTGCTATGTCTTACACCTTCCATGATATCAAACATATCGTGCAACCCTATCTTGATGACTTGCCCTCCCATTCCATGCGTCGGGTAGACCATCCATCACATCTCTATGCCATTTTCCTCTGATGTCGGTTTTACCATATACACTTGAATCCTCACAAATGTGTTTTCTGCGTAGAATCTAGCTGCCTTCTAGGCTTTATTGTTTCTCGTCAGGGGATTCAGGTAGATCCTTTAAAGGTTTAGGTGATTATCAATATTTCTCCTCCTTCCTCGCTTCTCTGGTTGCAAATTTTGCAAGCGAAGGAAAACTTTCTTCGTTGTTTCATCCCCAACTATGCTGAGCTCACTCTCGCATTTACATGACTTCTCAAGAAAGGGTCCGAGTTCGTGTGGGATTCCACTTCCAACAAAACTTTTGAATCTTTGAAACTATCTTTGACACGTACCCCACTACTCTCCCCACCTAGTTACAGTCGTGATTATTTCCTTTACCTCGTCGCTTTGGACTGTACCATTGCTATGGTTCTCATCTAGGAGTATGCTTCTCTTGATGAACATGTCATCTATTACTTGAGTTGACATATTATGACTACTGAGACCAAGTATTAACATGTGGAAAAACTAGCCTTGGTAGCTGTCCAAGTAGTTCAATGCTTTCAGCACTATATCCTCTCTCGCAAAACTACCGTCATTTCTACCTGAAACCCTATGCAACACATCCATACATGTCAAATGCTACGGGGAAAATACTCCAAGTGGATTTTTATACTCCAGGAGTTCGACTTGGAATTCAAATGCACCAAGTCTAAGAAATCCTTAGTTTTTGTCGAGTTGATATGTGACCTTCCTTGCCCTGACACAAAAAATGTAGCTGCAGATTCATCACCTCATGAATCTCGTTTCCTACTCAGTTATGATGATCCTTGGTATGGAGATATCATCATCCATCTTCAAACCCAGAATTTTTGGCCCAATTTGTCTAGTACTGACCGCTGTCGAATATGCTACCAAACCCGACAATATATTATCCTCGATGATACTCTTTATCGTCATGGGATTGACTCCGCCTTTCGACATTGCATCACTTTTGACAAAGACGAGAAAGCCCTCAATGACTACCACTCTGGAGCCTGTGGTGGCCACATGTCTGGGTATGTTACTACCCAGAATATCTTGCGTGCAGGATATTTTTGGCCTTCTTTATTAAATGATTGTATCATTGCCGTTCAGAAGTGCCATGCCTGCCAAACTTACAACCATAAGATACGCTCGCACCCCACTCCACTACACCTTGTGGTGTCCATTGTTCCATTTTCCAAATGGAGTATCGATTTCATGACATGTCACCCTCACTCAGCCGAGGGGCATGGTTACATTATTGTATCCATAGTTTACTTTACGAAATGGGCTGAGGCAATGTCGACATTTGACAATACCGGTAGGACTACCGCTTTATTCATATTCAATCACATCATTGCTCGATTTGGTGTTCCTCAGGCTATCGTTACCGATCATGGTAGCCACTTTAGAAACTTTGTGATGTTCGAACTCACTGACAAGTTAGGTCTTCACCATGAAAACGTGACACCCTATTACCCACAAGCCAATGGCCAGGTTGAAGAAATAAAGAAGGTCCTCATTACCATGCTTCGACGAATGATAGGGATTCACAAGACAAGTTGGCACATGATGTTGTTTTTGGCATTGTGGGCCTACAGAAGATCCGTTAAGTCTGATATCAGATTTACACCTTTTCAGTTAGTCTATGGCCTGGAAGCCATCCTACTGATTGAATGTGAGATACCTTCTTTAAAACTAGTCGTCTAACTTCTACCAAACACTTCTGCCAAAGAAGAATGTATGTTGTACCTCATGCATTTAGATGAGACTTGTCATGACGCTACCCTAGTCATAGAAGCCCAGAAGAAATGCATCAAGGCCCTATACAAAAAACATCTCAAACCTCATGTATTATCTGAAGGTGATCTAGTTCTCCTATATGAACAAGATCGGGATATGCTAGGAGCTGGAAAATTTGAAGCTATGTGGTGAGGTCCTTATATCGTTAAACGAGTTTTGGAGAAAGGAGCTTATGAGCTAGTAGACTACGATGGTGTCCCTTTGAGTGAACCCAAAAACATGTTGTACTTAAAGAAGTACTATGCCTAAGATCACCAGGGAAAAAGTGCTTGCATTGTATTGTATCATATTGTTTCTTTAAATATGCTTTTGCATTATTTGGTTTCTGCCCTTCACCTCTTATTGTGCGTTGTTCTTGGTTTCTAGATGTTGGAGTCTTCGCCACCTTATTTTGGCTTCGTGGATGGCACTAGACGTAGTACTCAGAACCTAGCTTCTTTTGCGTGGGCGATTTATGCCCCTACCAATGAGCTCATCAGTTTACGAGGTGTGTGCCTTGGTCGTGCTACCAATAATATTGTAGAATATAGCGTCGTCATCGAATTATTGATTGATGCTATTTCACTTGGTATCCACCGCCTGGTTATACGACTCGACTCGCAACTAGTAGTACTACAATTGAGTAAAATCTATATTATTCGGAGTCCTACTTTATTACAGGTATATTTACAAATTCACCTCTTAGAACATTATTTTGATTATATTGAGTATCAACACATTCCTAGATGTCTAAATACATTGACAGATGCACTAGCTAATTATGTGTTAGACAGAAATTTGGGGCATTTATAAATCAATCACAGATCACATGTATAATACAACATAAAATACGTCGGTATAAGTCGTGTGTGTGTATATATATATATATATAACGATCAAAAGTATTTTACAAAACGTTTTTGTCCAAACATCAAAATCTCAAAACTATGAAGCCAAAATCTTCTACAGAATAGCATCATGGATGACGTTCATGATAGCACACTACAACTCGAGCCACCCTATGTAGCAGTCGGTCGATAGACTCAGACACACCTGTAGTATGGCATTGGTGACATCTGGGGATCTCCCCAATGGTGATGTTTGAGATCCCTGTGGTCAACCCCTCCAGGTTCTTCTCTACTGCCTCGTAATCTTCGATATCCCATCTCACCACTGGAGCCACTTCTCCTCATCATTGAATAAGAGATGTTCCCGGAGGTCGATATGACCCCACATCTGTGTCATCAAAAAGGGATTTTGAAATTATTTCTTGGACAAACACAAAAACATTATATATGATATAATTTACAAAATCATTTAAAAAGAATAAAATCTGTACTTCTTACCTAGATCACCCCATTGAGCATCCTCAGGTAGGGCCAAGTCCAGATCTCCTCGAAAATCCAACCCAACATAGGCATAATCATCGATCATTAGCATTTGTGGCCACAACCAGTCAAAAAAAGCATCATTGTATTTGATGATAGGCCCTGCTACATGATGAGCCATGAGGTTGCACCACCTCAACATCCGTGGATCCTCTAGAGTCAGTAAGCCCCAATCAACCTATAACCGAAGCAATGGGACCCTCTCTAGATAGAAGGACACCAAAAGTGACCCATACCTGAATTGTTTCAAATTGCCCTTTCTACATTTCGTTACTTGTCTCTTTATACTACGAAGGACTGCATCTAACCAGTTAAAGATACGAGGTTCTGTGAACTCTATGGAATACTGAAAGTAGCTCTGGAGCACCATGTGTGGAGCCACACTTCTAGACATCTACACAATGGTGAACAAGATGGTTTGGAGGGTCATGTATTGCACCCCCCTAATAGCTGCCTTACCCTTGCTCCTTTCGGCCTCGGGGACACAATACCGGTGACAATATTCGCTCATGGGGATCCCACTGCTTCTGCCTCCAGTCAAAGTGGCATGGTACCCATGTCGAGACAACCCTATGAGGAAATATATATCCTTGATATCGAAGGTCAGTGTATGGACTCCAACGTGAAACACTTGTTTGTCCACATCCCACATATGGAATAGGTATTCCAATAGTCTAAGTTGGGCCCTCATGCCTGGAATCCGGAAGAATTTCATAAGCCCATAGTCCCAGAGAGTAGCAACAGTGCCTGGGTCATTCCCGACAATGACATCCTCTTCCTCATGTTCTCTTTCTCGCCACTCCAGCATTGTGATGATTAAGTACCTGCACAAGAGCCGTAACAAGGTATTAGCAACTTGATTTCAAACTTTGGTGTGATTTTCATTGAGCATTTTTAAACTTGCACTTTCACTTCCTGGCCCTCACAGGTGAGCTTTGGGCAAAGTGCAAGGTTCTCGCAGGTTCCCTTAAGGCCACCTGCGAGAATCCTTGATTCTTGTAGGTCCTGTGAAGCCCGCCTGCAAGAATGCTGGAGCGCACAATATGGCCCCAAAATGGACCTAAAACCCTGAAATTTAGCCATAAAAATGAAAACTACTCCATGCAAAGGTTAAAAGATTCATAGCTTACCTTGTCGGCGGAAACGGTTCGCCAAATGGTTGCTTGTGCTTCCCGAAATCGAGTGAAGAAATTGAAGGGAAAAAGAGATGTTTTTGGTAAGTTTCTTGGCAAAATCACAATGAATGGGTAAAAATCCATTTTTACTCTTATTTATTCATTTTTTAACCATTTTCGTTAATTTTTGCCTATAAAAACCTAATGCCCTAATGGTCTTGTGAGATGGCTCTTCGCAGATGTCGTAGCCTCGAAGTCTGAATGGAGGGTATGGATGTTCTCTTTTCTTTTTATCATATGTGTAATTACCTTTTAAGGTCTTTTAGAAAAACCTTGAGCTCAGTCTTCGTTCATTCTCCCGCTCAAAAATATGTGAGAATGTAACCGAGTGTACTTTTATCACTTTTTTAGACACGTCAAGGTTATATGAAAAAGGAACCCATTGGAGTTCCCTTTAAGCTCTTTTCAGACTCTCTAAACATGAAAATATTTCCGAACAACCTTGTTTTATTCACGCTCGTAAAAGTATTTGAATAAGATGTTTGATGGGCTATAATTTATCACTTTTTCAGTCCTATCAAACTATTTTACAAAAAATGAACTGGGAGATTCCTCTTTAAGTGTTTTTCAGACTCTCAAAACATGAAAAAACCACGAGTTTCCTATCCTTGGACTCTTTAAATAGACATCAAAAGACTCGTGATGGGACTGAACCAATCCTTCCTAGGGTTCGTTAAACATACTCCGAGGGACTCATCCGAAGGATGAGCTTACATCAACAAACATATGTTATCCTCCTCAAGCTTGTATAAAAATAAAGAGGCACTAGCCAGAAATGGTGGGGGAAAAGTTGGGAAAGGGATATGTTTTCATCCTCATATTAATGGCAGAAAGCATCGCTCTTGAGCATGACACGCCCTATTTGTCATTTGAATCTGGGTTGGGAAATCCATTTGTCTCTCACTCGACTTACTACCAAGTCCTGTATTGGGTTGTCTTTGAGTCGGTGCTGCCAAGTCCTTGATCACATCATTCATATGTTCAAGAGAAGTTCACACAATCTAGATTTGGCCATCTGCAGTTGTCCATTTCTTGTTATATCGCTATCCCCGTGTCTGTTTCAACTTTCGTCTATACTCTGTTTCACACTCAAAAATCTGTTACTTATTTCGCATCATTGATGGGGGATACATCAAGGCCCTCCATTGATGAGTATTGTTCCATCGAATTCAACTCATTATTCGAAAATAAGACATATAAATCATTTAGTACCTTGGAACCTACATGCCCTAATGGTAGGTTTCCTCACTATCGACAAGTGTTCACATCATTAATCCTTGATCGAGAGATTCCACCGAGTGCTCAACTTTAACTCATGTATTCACATTATTTTGGATTGTACTTTGGTACCTTGGGAGTCATTGACATCAATGGTGATTTCCTTCGCACTTGTTAATGGTTTCCCTTAATGACCAGTAATCAAGTGGTGTCTACCATGTTCGACTTCAACACATGTAATCACATGGCTAGATTCGTACATTCGAGTGACGGGATTGAAGACCCTGGGTTTCATCTTTTTGATCCAGGATGCGATGGAGTCTGTATGATTTGTATCGGCACATAGATCCACTTTGTATGTCATGTGGCTATGTCGTCCTAAAATCAAAACTTTTTCACATAGATCCACAATGTATTCCTAGTGGCTATGTAGCACTTTTTGCATAGATCCACGATGTATTCCTAGTGGCTATGTCGAGTTTTGATGTCTTGGATCTATAGTGTATGCTTGGTGGCCATGACCTATGGTTATGTTTTCATTCATGGATAGTCTGAGCATGGGAATGCTTACCTCAAAACTGGTGTTATACTCTGTCGATGCTTGATTGTTTTCAGGTTTTCGATTAGGTGCGCTTCTGGTTTTTGACACACACACATATTTTACAAAGTATTTCGGTTGTCACAAGTTTCGGCCTCATAATTTGGGGGGCATTTTGTTATAGATGGTTTTGTTCACTCTAGTGATGTTTCTACAATGATGTGTTCAGGATCCCAACAAGGACATTTTGCCTGAGAAAAATGACTGTTGTCTTTCTCCTTAAAACACATTTTTGAAGTGAGTTTGCAGGCTGCTTATGTATTAGGGTGTGAGAATGGTTGATTCTCACAGGTCACGCACACTCAGGGTGTGAACTATTCGCAAGTTTCCCTATAGGCAGGGTGCGAACCTGTTTTTAAGCCTGAAGAAGAGAAGAAGTCTTCAGGGTTCTAGAAGGGAATCTTCTAGAAGATGAGTTGGAATTCGAATGGTTGGCATCCTACTAACTTCTCAGATTTGGTGGGATCATCCTCATCCATATAACCATCTCTTATTCTCCTATATATTGAAGGGGTTTCTCATGGAAAAGGTTAAGCAAGATTGAATGAATAATTGGTGAAAGAATTGTGTGAGGAACTCTGCTGGAATAGAAGCTTGAAGTCCCCATTGGGTCTATTATGTTTTATAAGATCTTCCTCATGCAGTTTTGGAGCAAGTGTGTGTGTTAGAACCAAGGGTCACTGAAAGGAAGCTTGTGACATCAAGGTGATTAGGTTGTAAACTTTTTCTTCTATTTAATATGATGCAGAGGCATGTCCCTTTCCCATAAAATCACTATTATTTTATTGTGTAACTCCTTGATCATATGCATAATTTGACTTTGAATATATCTTGTTATCTTCACTTTGGTTGGTCTGTGTTCTCTTGGTCTTGATTACACAAGAGAACCAGAGTGAAGAGGGAACAACAAAGACATAAGGAAGTGATCTAAAGGTATGTTACTTGTTCCTATATACTAGTAGATTCAATGGTCACAACTTAGGGAAAGAGTAGTGTCATGTCTTGTTTTTTTCTAGATCCAGGTGTACCTAGGGAGATATGTTAGTGTCTGCACCTACTGATTTGTCCGATAACAAGAGGAAAGTATATCAGGGGAAGCAACCCCGGATGGAAAGATACCTTTGCCATTGATGAAAAAGGGGGAGAGATTTATCATATGCAGAGGAAAGAGGCATGGTTCTAGGAGGAGAAGATTTATCAGATGCAGAGGATAGAGGCATGGTTCCAGGGAGAGCATGAGTGATATGATTTCAATGTTGCATCAGAGTGTTGCTGATATGGATTTATGTAGGAACACAATGAAATACAGAAATACACATAAACGTAGAGATGCAGTGGAAATAAGACTTCATTTCATTAATAACAAATGATTGAAATATGCTTACAGACAAAATGGAAATAAACTAGCTAGGGCGC
>JASDQU010256653.1:3661-15397 GCA_032191745.1 Picea mariana
AACCCACTTCTAATTTCTCTATTAAATTTGTTATTGAAAAAATTTATTTTATATTCACTTTGAATTATAATACACTCATCACTTCACTTTATTATTTACCTTTTAAAATCTCTTAAACCACTTTGACTTATTTGACCTTTTAGGGCTTCTAGATGACATATGAGGGTCCTCCAACTTCGTAAGGCCATAACTCTCAAACCGCGAGGAGTTATGTGACATTCCACATACCTCCAGAAATGTAATTGTTACACATCAAAAATACTCACTTTGATAGTGTCGTAAGTGTCGCATTTTGCTCACAAGTGTCGCAAGTGTCAAAGAAAGCCTGTTGCCATGATGCATATGTCGTGCCTATAACGACATGAGAAGGACACTTGAAACACCTCAAACATTTGATTTGGAAGAAGAGAAATGAGTCAGCAGGATTACAAACCTTTTTCCATTTGAAAGCACCTCAAAAACTAAGTTTTTGGAGGGGAGCGCTCCCCTATACCTCTTCTGGGAGCGTTGGCGCTCCCCCTTACACTGTCTGGGAGCGTTATAAAGCTCCTTTGGCCCTTTTGAGGGAGCGCTGGTGTCCTTAGGAGCGTTGGCGCCCCCCTTAAGCCTACTGGGGAGCGCTACAGCACTCTGATGGCCCTTTTAAGGGAGTGCTACCTATTCTGGGCAATAGTTAAGTTGTTGAGATGAATGGGGGAAGGATTCTTTTATTCTTGGAAGGTAGTTGGATTCGAATCCCTAGTCCAGCCATGATCTTAGGGCAGATCCTCAACTAAAGGATTCAAATCCTCAACTTCCCCAAGGATATCTCGAGTGGTTAAATCCTCTCTAAGTCTATATAAGAAAGCTTTCTAATGGTGAAAAAGGGACAGGAAAAGGGAGAATCACACCAAACTTATGATCTTGTAAGTGGTGCTGGAACAGAGATGATTTGGAGGCAATAGACCTATGATCTCATAGGGAGCAATCAGTGAAACTATCATCATTCAGATCGTGGATATTTTGAGCAAGGGTTAGACAAGGAGGACTTGACGAAACTGTTGCAATTCATCTATGGTTGTAAGCAATGTTTTGTCCTCATTAATATAATTTGCTTGGCATGTTTCTTTCTAATTCGTGTTCAATCTCACATGAATCTGTCTCTTTAGTAGATAGACCTATTTCGGACTAATCTTGATAGAGTAGGAAGTGGTCGTACTTTGTTTGTCTACAGGTCTTATTGAGGAGCAAAAGATTGGAGCTCAACTCAGAGCGTGCAGGGACAAACACTAGTAAAAGGTACTTCTTTTCTCCTTCCTTCTCACACACTAGTCCACCTAGATCTAAAAGGAAGTCAATGACCATGATAAGCACTTTCTGTCTTAGAGTTAAGACTCTAGCTCTTTGAGGAGATCTACCTGTCCGCAGGGAGATTTTCCTTCAACAGGAATGACATACACTATCCATATATAATATTATTACCTTCAAATATAGAAAAAATCATACCGTTATCCATCAAACAAACTTGGGTCCATTACCCAAACCTGGGTTCTCCAACTTCACATGGTCATAACTCTCTAACCGTGAGGAGTTATGTGACGTTCTACATACCACCGGAAATGGCATGACAAGAAATATCCATCTAGGATAGTTTCCCTGACAAATTCATTGTCCTTCATCTCATTATTCCACAATTAAGCATGGGTTCGNTCATACCGTTATCCATCAAACAAACTTGGGTCCATTACCCAAACCTGGGTTCTCCAACTTCACATGGTCATAACTCTCTAACCGTGAGGAGTTATGTGACGTTCTACATACCACCAGAAATGGCATGACAAGAAATATCCATCTAGGATAGTTTCCCTGACAAATTCATTGTCCTTCATCTCATTATTCCACAATTAAGCATGGGTTCGCTTACTCTGCAAAGCATCTTCCCATGAGGGATTTCACCATAAGGGGAACACTTTGGAGTTCATCCATATTTACTTCTTATCAACCATGAAAAAACAATAATGAGTCATATTTACATCAAACAATATTGGGTCCATTACCTAAACCTTTGTGCTATGAGGCTTTCTTCAAGGGTTGACATCAATGACAACCAACCTTAATCAACACGTGCTTCCTTTGTATCCTTAGTGCATGTTGATTTTATAACCAGTTGTATAGTTTTGTGCCCTTTGGAAATGTATTTTTGAAGGTGTGGGTGAACTAATAGGCGTTTGGAGATGTTGGATTCCTGTAGCCATTTTCGGATGAAATTTTAGTGATAACATCTTTGGGAGTCGCTTGGGCCCCAAATCCCCAAAAAATGTCGTTTAGGGCCTCAAAACGACCACGGAAGTTTGGAACCCAAAAAATTGCCAAGGTGGAAAATTGTTTTTCGAGCCAATGGAATAGGTGGGTGGCCACCGATATCCACCTAGATCAATCCTCCCTCCTTAGGAAGAAATGGTCTCCATTGCATTGATTTCCCCCATCAGATGAGGAAACGTTTGTTGAATTTGGCCCCAGGTGAGCCACTTGCCTTGGTGCAGGAGCTACCCTGATTTGATGAATCGATAAAGATGGATCCTTTGTTGTATTGATATTTGTGTCCACAATATGATCACTGGATGCATGTTGCATGCAATCAGGGTTGATATTTTTTGGTGTCAATTTCTCTGCTATCTCTAAGGTATCCAATAATGGTGGGAAATATGACCGAAGAAGAGCCACATTGAAGACTGGATGCAAACCAAGGAATGGGGGAATGTTGAGCTCAAATGCATTGTCACCCACAGCTTTGGTGATGGTGTACAGACCATAATGGAGTTGGTGAAGCTTCTTATGGGGCCATGTAAGACGTTCTTTCTGCAAATGCAACCAAACTTTGTCTCCCATCTAAAAGTTATGTGGCGCCCGATGTTGATCATGGTGTTGTTTGTACTTGGAATTAGACTTCTGTAGAATATCTTGAACCTATTGGAAGATGTGTTGGATCCACTAAATGAACCGGGTGGCTTTGTCAGCTTCTAGTGGAGTAGGGAATGAGTCAGTTGAAGTGGTCACTACGGGTAGTGCAACATCCATGGGGCCCAATGGTTGGAATACCAACCCCACCTAAAAGGGCCTGTGGCCAGTTGAGTTATGCAAGGATCAGTTATAGCTATGTTGGACATAGGGAAGACTCTCATCCCATGTGGGGGGGTGTTTTGAATTGTGCATGTGCAGGATATGTATGACCATCTGATTGACGACCTCATTTTGGCCATCTGTCTGGGAGTGGAAGGAAGTAGCTTTAGTGAGCTTCATATCCAGCAGTTACCAGAGGCTCAACCAGAATGAGTTGAGGAACTGACTCTCATGGTCTGAGATAATGGTTTGTGGGATTCCAGAATGTACCCATACTCATTCAAAGAAGATCTTGGCATTGGATTCTATTGTGATGTTCTTCTTGCAGGTGGCTAGAATCGCCATCTTGGAAAAGTGATCAAAAACCACAAAAACACAGTCATTTCTCCTCTTGGTGGATGGGAGGCTCGACATGTAGTCCATTGACATGGATTCCCACGGCCTGTTAGGAGTAGGTAGATGGGTGTACATTCCATGTTTCTTAGTGGTTGTTTTGGCAATAGCACAGGCAGTGCAGGACCCAATATACTTGTCGACATCCTGTCAAAGTTTCAGCCAGTATAAATGTTTCTGCAGCATTGCCACTGTCTTTTAGATGAAAAAGTGTCATGCCACCCAACTGTAGTGAGCTTCCCAAATCAGTTTTGCATGCTCTCTTGATGGAACATAGAGATGGCCCAGATGGCACAGCATCCCTTCCTGAAGATGGAAATTATCGGCCACTGATTTAGCGCCCAACATTTGGTAGGTGGTAGAGAAGTCGGGGTCTATCTCGTAGAGGTGGGGCCATCTGGAGGAANTGTGCTATGAGGCTTTCTTCAAGGGTTGACATCAATGACAACCAACCTTAATCAACACGTGCTTCCTTTGTATCCTTAGTGCATGTTGATTTTATAACCAGTTGTATAGTTTTGTGCCCTTTGGAAATGTATTTTTGAAGTTGTGGGTGAACTAATAGGTGTTTGGAGATGTTGGATTCCTGTAACCATTTGCGGATGAAATTTTAGTGATAACATTTTTGGGAGTCGCTTGGGCCCCAAATCCCCAAAAAATGTCGTTTAGGGCCTCAAAACGACCACGGAAGTTTGGAACCCAAAAAATTGCCAAGGTGGAAAACTGTTTTTCGAGCCAATGGAATAGGTGGGTGGCCACCGATATCCACCTAGATCAATCCTCCCTCCTTAGGAAGAAATGGTCTCCATTGCATTGATTTCCCCCATCAGATGAGGAAATGTTTGTTGAATTTGGCCCCAGGTGAGCCACTTGCCTTGGTGCAGGAGCTACCCTGATTTGATGAATCGATAAAGATGGATCCTTTGTTGTATTGATATTTGTGTCCACAATATGATCACTGGATGCATGTTGCATGCAATCAGGGTTGATATTTTTTGGTGTCAATTGCTCTGCTATCTCTAAGGTATCCAATAATGGTGGGAAATATGACCGAAGAAGATCCACATTGAAGACTGGATGCAAACCAAGGAATGGGGGAATGTTGAGCTCAAATGCATTGTCGCCCACAGCTTTGGTGATGGTGTACAGACCATAATGGAGTTGGTGAAGCTTCTTATGGGGCCATGTAAGACGTTCTTTCTGCAAATGAAACCAAACTTTGTCTCCCATATAAAACTTATGTGGCGCCCGATGTTGATCATGGTGTTGTTTGTACTTGGAATTAGACTTCTGTAGAATATCTTGAACCTATTGGAAGATGTGTTGGATCCACTAAATGAACCGGGTGGCTTTGTCATCTTCTAGTGGAGTAGGGAATGAGTCAGTTGAAGTGGTCACTAGGGGTAGTGCAACATCCATGGGGCCCAATGGTTGGAATACCAACCCCACCTAAAAGGGCCTGTGGCCAGTTGATTTATGCAAGGATCGTTTGTATCTTTGTTGGACATAGGGAAGACTCTCATCCCATGTGGGGGGGTGTTTTGAATTGTACATGCGCAGGATATGTATGACCATATGATTGATGACCTCATTTTGGCCATCTGTCTGGGAGTGGAAGGAAGTAGATTTAGTGAGCTTCATATCCAGCAGTTACCAGAGGCTCAACCAGAATGAGTTGAGGAACTGACTCTCATGGTCTGAGATAATGGTTTGTGGGATTCCAGAATGTACCCATACTCATTCAAAGAAGATCTTGGCATTGGATTCTATTATGATGTTATTCTTGCAGGTGGATAGAATCGCCATCTTGGAAAAGTGATCAACAACCACAAAAACACAGTCATTTCTCCTCTTGGTGGATGGGAGGCTCGACATGTAGTCCATTGACATGGATTCCCACCGCCTGTTAGGAGTATGCAGATGGGTGTACAGTCCATGTTTCTTAGTGGTTGTTTTGGCAATAGCACAGGCAGTGCAGGACCCAATATACTTGTCGACATCCTGTCAAAGTTTCAACCAGTATAAATGTTTCTGCAGCATTGCCACTGTCTTTTAGATGCAAAAGTGTCATGCCACCCAACTGTAGTGAGCTTCCCAAATCAGTTTTGCATGCTCTCTTGATGGAACATAGAGATGGCCCAGATGGAACAGCATCCCTTCCTGAAGATGGAAATTATCGGCCACTGATTTAGCGCCCAACATTTGGTAGGTGGTGGAGAAGTCGGGGTCTATCTCGTAGAGGTGGGGCCATCTGGAGGTCTCATGACCACAAGAGTCTAGTACCATGGTGAGTGTCGCGACTAGAGGTTGGATGAGGCAGTCAACAACTCGTTTGGTACTTACTATTTTATACTTGATGTTGAGGTGGAATTGTTGTAAGTATGTTGACCACTTTTGATGGCGATCATTCTATGATTTGCCTTGGGTTTTCATGAACTGTAGTGGCTTTTGATCAGTGTGGATGACTATCTCCTTCCCAAGAATGTAATGTCTCCACTAGCGTAAGGCTTGCACAATGGAGTAAATTTCTTTGTCGTAAGTAGGGTACTTATGAACAGCATCTGATAGTGTCTCACTATGATAGGCCACGAGGTGGATGTGTTGAGTGAGAACGATGCCCACAGCATAGTCTGAAGGATATGTCTCATTGTTACACCTTGTTTCCCCCAGTCTGTAAAATTAACTATACTAGCCAAGAACTGTGGAAAACTCAAAAATGTGAATGTGTGATGTGAATGGACCTTGTGGAAAAGTTCGATGAATGTAAATAATAAAATAAATATATATATATGTATTGCATGACTATTGAGAGGGGATATGCTGAAAAAGAGACCACGATGGCTAGAGAAAGGTGGTGGAAGGCACCTGGAATGGTGGTGTTAACTTCCACCGAGACCAATACCATATTTGGACTTCACTGGCTCAAAGAACCAAAAGCAGCTCGTTGGCCCCGAATTAAATGACTCATCAGGATTGGTAGGTAAAGGGATCCTCACGAGTAATGAGGGATGGGGGTGAAATTCCCATCCATAGAGTCCTCAGACCTGACCACTACGAGGAAAATTGTGCCACACGCAACCTCGCCAAACAGAGAAAAGGCAGGAAGTGTGGGCGATCAGGGGCAAACGCGAGGGAAGGAAGGAAGAGGAACTCTGGAAAAACATAGAGTGAGTGATAGCAGAGAAGGAGGAGAGTAAACTTTATTCTCAATCACTAGGAAATAGAGACGCAGTCTCGTAGCATCATGGTCTCAGCTCGGGGGTGGCTAGTGGTAAATCCGTTGGGATTCGCTGAGCCTACGGTTGGGTGGAAACGAGCACCCCTCTCAACAGTTACAATCACATCTGGTGTTATTTTTTATAAGTGTATTACATCTTACATCTTGAAATTTATATGCTGACATGTATGCTCACAGTCTGTGGAGTTTTATGAATGGTTTGAGTATAAGATTGCCTGTGTAGTGTTTTGATTTAGAAATGGTGGTTGAACGCTTATAATGGAAAGACTACATATGGCATATGTTTTATAAATCGCTATTTATATGCATATTGAATTAATTCAGACTTCAAGTCTATTCTCGGGAAATCTATACCCTTATCCGTCTGAGGTAATACCCTGGATAGATCTCCCCATAGAGAGACCCCTCTTAGAAAGCTCACTAAGAACCTGGAAAAGGATTTGAAGGTGCAAGTCTTAGTAACCCTGTACGAGGAAGAATGATCCTCTTGAAATCCCGAAATAGCAGCGAAGGAATTACCGTGTTCACTTCGCAAGAGTTGTCAAGGAGGCATTGGATGGTTGGAATTCTCCGTGGAGAATTTGTGAAGTCCCGATAGCCATCAGATCTTGCAGAGGAGCAGGGGAGTTACGGTAAGCCTATTTTCAAGTTTTAAGTTCGGGAGAAATAGGACCATAGGATCTGAGTCAACAAGAACCATTGGATCACTCGCGTAATCTCATTTCATGGATTTGTGAGTTGAAGGGTTAAAACCCTTTCCTCAAGATTCGTGAGGTCGCGAAAGGTAAAGTCCCGAAGGGGTGAAAGGATTTGTGTGAGCCAGTTATTGGTGAAGTGCATCGGAACTTGGTATTTCGGGGTTTCATGGATTGAAGAACCAAAAGCTTAGCATCAAGATTCGCGAAGTAGCGAAGTCTGAAACTCCAAAAAGGCAGGAAGTTCCGTTATGGGACCCACGTTGACGATGTTTCAGAATTTCATCATTTCATCATATCGGTGGATAGGAGGTCAATACTTTTGTTCTGAAAGTCCTGAAGTCGCGAGTTGCGATAAGGAGTAGCGAGGAGTTTGAGATCTTGGCACTTCGGGTGTCAGGATACAAAGGAGGTAGTGCTTCGGGAAGTGAATTCGTGAAGTGTCGAAGCTTGGAATGAGGGACATGTGGTAGAACCACAAGGTGGGCCCATGCAATAGATAGGTGGACATGTGTCACCTAGTGAAAGGAGTCAACACCCATTGACCTCTCGTGTCTCGGGGATTCGTGAGATAAGGGAACATGAGTTCAACCCTTCGACTTGCGAAGTCGTGAATAGCGAGAACACGAGAGGGAAAGCTAACATCACTTCTAAGGGTTTCATGAAGGGAAGGTGCCAAGGTTGGGCGCCTAGAATTTGCGAGTAGCAAAGTCGCGAGAAGATCAGGACCATCCATTTGAGGAGGACAGGTGGCAGAAATCGAGGGATCTTGCAAACTCGGAGGTTCGTAAGATGAGAGCCCAGGAGTTGGGTGCTCCAAGTCACGTTTGGCGAAATCGCGAGGAGCAAGGATAGCCATTGGATCCAGGTCAAGGGAGGACCATTAGAATAGGAGATTCATCATGCGCATCACACCTTTGGAGGTTCAGAGGTTGAGAAAACCTTATCTCGACATCAGAATTTGCGAAGTGCCGAGAGTCAAGGCACGAGTGTGGACATGTGGTAGAACCACAAGGTGGGGCCCACGTGGTTGACAGGCGGACACACGTCGCCTAGGAAAAAGGAGTCAACACTCCATTGCCTTCTCGTGTCTCAGGGATTCATGAGATACGAGCACGGGAGCTCAACGCTACAACTCGCGAAGTGGCGAGTTACAAGAAGTGTGAAAGGAAGGTCAACCCTCGCTGACTTCCAAGTTTAGGAGGTTCGCACAGGAAGAGTACGAAGATTCAACCCTTCGACTTGAAAATTCACAAGTTGCGATGGGAGCTAGTGTTTAGCCTAGCCGGTGGTCACGCACAGAGGGCGCTGACAGAAGGGAGCTATACCCATTTCATGATCTCGGGTATCGCGAGATTGGAAAGGAGGAGTCGAGAGCTTCGACTCACGAACTTGTGAGATGGCGAGTTGCGACAAGCGCCTTTGGGAANGACTTCCAAGTTTAGGAGGTTCGCACAGGAAGAGTACGAAGATTCAACCCTTCGACTTGAAAATTCACAAGTTGCGATGGGAGCTAGTGTTTAGCCTAGCCGGTGGTCACGCACAGAGGGCGCTGACAGAAGGGAGATATACCCATTTCATGATCTCGGGTATCGCGAGATTGGAAAGGAGGAGTCGAGAGCTTCGACTCGTGAACTTGTGAGATGGCGAGTTGCGACAAGCGCCTTTGGGAATAGGCCTTGGTCATAGTGTTGTGGTCACTTGGGAGTCATGGAGATCGCGCCTAGTGTTGTTCGCACAGGGGAACTTCCAAAGGACCTGTGGATCAATTGAATTGAGATTCTAGCAAGGAATCAAAGGAGCCGCTTCAGCTCATAAAATAAACTGAACGATCCTTAAGATCGGGAGGTCAAGGCAGAGGAGGCATCTGTAGCCTGTACTAAGCCCCATAGGATTTTGAGGATTCTGTCCCTCGAGAAAAAGGTTAAAAAACTTATTATGCCAGAGTGGGTTTGTGACACTCGATCTCAAAGGGATGTTGCAAGTCTGGTAATGAAATTACCAAGGATGAGAACAAATGCGTATTCAATTCATCGAAGGCTTGTTTTTGGGACAGGCCCCACATAAATTTTTCCTTACCTCTACCCTTGGTTACTTGGCTGAGGGCTCATGCGATATAAGAGAATCCCAGCATGAACCTGCAATAGAAATTGGAGAGGCCCAAAAAGATCTGAAAATCAGTGTGTGGTTGGGAATGGGCAATCATGGATGACTTGGAACTTGGCTAGATCCACATGCACACCATGCTTATCAATGATGTAGCCTAAGTAATGGACCTTGTCCATGCCGAAGGAGCATTTTTCCAATTTTGCATATAGTTTGTGTTGTCGCAGGGTGTGCAGAACCTATTGAATATGTTGAATGTGTTTCGCCCAAGTCTTCTTGTAGATGAGGATGTCATCCAGATAAACCACTACAAAATTATTGGTGAAAGGTCGTAGGATATCGTCCATCATCCTCATAAAATTTTATGGAGCATTTTTCAAACCAAAGGGCATGACCCGCATTCAAAAAGACCTTCTTTTGACTTGAAGGGAGTCTTCCATACATCTATCTATTCTATTGGGACCTGGTGGTAGTCAGACTTCAGATCAATCTTACTGAAGTATTTGGCCCATGTGAGCTGATCAAGGAGGTCTTCAATTCAAGGAATCGGGTACCGATTTAAAACTGTGATTTTATTCAAGGCTCGATAATCAATGCAGAGTCACCAGGTCTCGTCTTTCTTTTGCACCGGCATGATTGGGCTCCCACATGTTGAAATAATGTAACTACAAAGAGTATTCTTATTATTATTATTATTTTATTTATAGGATTAATCCACATTGTGGATTAATCATGTTGGTAATTGTATTAGGACAAAATCCCCTTTTGCGGATTGGTCAACAGACAATTATAATAGGCAGAATAAGAATTTGTCCCNTGTGGATCAATTGAATTGAGATTCTAGCAAGGAATCAAAGGAGCCGCTTCAGCTCATAAAATAAACTGAACGATCCTTAAGATCGGGAGGTCAAGGCAGAGGAGGCATCTGTAGCCTGTACTAAGCCCCATAGGATTTTGAGGATTCTGTCCCTCGAGAAAAAGGTGAAAAAACTTATTATGCCAGAGTGGGTTTGTGACACTCGATATCAAAGGGATGTTGCAAGTCTGGTAATGAAATTACCAAGGATGAGAACAAATGCGTATTCAATTCATCGAAGGCTTGTTTTTGGGACAGGCCCCACATAAATTTTTCCTTACCTCTACTCTTGGTTACTTGGCTGAGGGCTCATGCGATATAAGAGAATCCCAGCATGAACCTGCGATAGAAATTGGAGAGGCCCAAAAAGATCTGAAAATCAGTGAGTGTGGTTGGGAATGGGCAATCATGGATGACTTGGAACTTGGCTAGATCCACATGCACACCATGCTTATCAATGATGTAGCCTAAGTAATGGACCGTGTCCATGCCGAAGGAGCATTTTTCCAATTTTGCATATAGTTTGTGTTGTCGCAGGGTGTGCAGAACCTATTGAATATGTTGCATGTGTTTCGCCCAAGTCTTGTTGTAGATGAGGATGTCATCCAGATAAACCACTACAAAATTATTGGTGAAAGGTCGTAGGATATCGTCCATCATCCTCATAAAATTTTATGGAGCATTTTTCAAACCAAAGGGCATGACCCGCATTCAAAAAGACCTTCTTTTGACTTGAAGGGAGTCTTCCATACATCTGTCTATTATATTGGGACCTGGTGGTAGTCAGACTTCAGATCAATCTTACTGAAGTATTTGGCCCATGTGAGTTGATCAAGGAGGTCTTCGATTCAAGGAATCGGGTACCAATTTAAAACTGTGATTTTATTCAAGGCTCGATAATCAATGCAGAGTCACCAGGTCTCGTATTTCTTTTGCACCAGCATGATTGGGCTCCCACATGTTGAAATAATGTAACTGCAAAGAGTATTCTTATTATTATTATTATTTTATTTATAGGATTAATCCACATTGTGGATTAATCATGTTGGTAATTGTATTAGGACCAAATCCCCTTTTGCGGATTGGTCAACAGACAATTATAATAGGCAGAATAAGAATTTGGCCCCAGTAGTTAATAAGAAGACCCAGAAATATAATAAAGGTGGGTTTACCCACCTAGATTAAGAAGTCGGCCCTACCAATGAAGAGACACTTCACACATGCCAGAACTTGTATAAATAAAGGAGGCTAGCGCCTCATTTGAACACAAGTCACTTGCTCAGTTTGAGAGACAAGTTCTAATCTGTTACCAGAAAAAGAGAGAGGTAGAAGAGTGGCGCATCTTTTGG
>JASDQU010256654.1:0-15925 GCA_032191745.1 Picea mariana
TTCATTTTGAGCACAAATACCCCTATCTTTCTCCCAAAGACGAAGTTTTTACAACATTAAGCTCAAAAAATAATTAATTAATTAAATTTTAAATAATTTAATTAATTAAAAAAAACTAACTTAGACTCGACGGAATTCCGCTAGACTCCAGACACTGCCTAGCATGGTCATTTACAATAATCCTAAGAGGCTACTCATTGTACGTGATCACCAGAGCGCCTTCCACCACTTTGGAGGAGCCTGGGAGGGAAAAACTCCGGAAAGTTAACCTGACTAGTTAGGGTCTTTGAGCACTTGTTTAATTTGATGAGGTATTTTTTGATGTACATGCTTAGATGGCTCTTATATTAAATGTGATTTTACTTGCCATGATTATTTGACTTGATATCATTGGAGGGCGTACTTGTTTATCTTTGCAGGACCTTGTTGATGGACATTTTGGAGGAACAAGTTTGGATCAAGCATTCATTGGGCCAGGAAGCCCACTAGTTGGATGCCATGGTCCAGATCTTGGGGTAATATATGAGATGAACGTTGTCTTTGGAGTCAAAGGAAGAGACCTTGGGGGATCTCACCTAGCCCTTGCAAGCCCAATGATTTTCCTTTGGAGGCTAAAACATCATCTTTGGGGGCTCGACGTCACCCTAGGGCTAGGGTTTTTGGTGGTGATGGTGGTTTTTGATGGACACTTTGTATTTTTGGAGGAGGGATACCTTTTTCATCATAGATATGAGCCTAGCGCATGAAGAAGGAGCCTTAGGAGGCCTAACAACCTCCTCCCTTTGCTCAACGACTTGCTAAAGTGTCAAAACATCACCCTAGAGAGGGTTGACGTCACCTTTTAGGGTTTCTTATGTGCATTTTTAAAGTTAAATTTAAATTTATTTTGTAAAGGGGCAAAATAAAGGAAGAATGGCTCCCTTATTTTGTGGTTTACCCTTATTTATGTGGACAAATACTTAGGATTTTTGTATAAATAAGGATCATTTTCATTTCATTTGAACATAACTCTCTCACATGAGAAGAGTTAATTGGCTGAAATTTGTGCCCCTCTTGAGCAATATCATTGTCTCTCTCTCTCTCTCTTATGTTATGGTTTATCATTTGTCTTGTGGATTGAAGTGGTGGGCTAGCTCTTGGAGGTCTTTTCTCTTGCTATGGTGATGAAAGTTACTTGGTAACTATGGTTTTGTCTTGCATGCTCTTGTAATTGGTAAGGAAAATATGCATTATGTTAGTTCTTCTTTCTTGTTCCATGGTTTTTATTGGCTAGATCCTTGGAGGAATATAAGGGAATATACCCTCCACCAAGTTTTATCATTGTTGGTTGAAAAGGCTATTACAAAGGTTGCTAGGAGGAGTAAAAGGGCATACACCCTCCTAGATTTTACCTTCTCAGGGTTACCTGCTCAAGGGAGTAAAAGGGATTACACCCCTTGAGAAGTAGTAGGCATAACCTAATACAAGAAGAATCCAAAACCCATTTGGAAAGGCACTAATCATTTATTGCATTGGAGAAATAAATTACTTGCATTGGTAAATGTGATTTTGAGCGATATTGATCTTGTTCAAGTTGGAATATTTTCTTGGTGTCTTGAGCTTGCTAAAGCCACTAGGGAGTTTTGATTGGTATAGTAGTTCTTGAGTTGTAATCAATCAAAAGCTACATCCATTAGGGCTGCAACAAAAGATACTATATTTCTTACTTTTACTTGCATTTCAACCGTGGAAATTTGTTTGTAAGCCACTATTATCATTCTACTGCTTATTAGTTAACTTTTTGTTGGATTACTTGTTAATTTTTGTGGTTGAAACTTCTTGTTGTAGAAAATAGTTGATACATCCACTTGGATATTACAATAACTCTCTGAAAACACTATCTAATAGCCCTCTTTCACCACAAAAAATTGTGCTTGAACATTGGAAAGTTATCTATTGGTTTAATGCTTCATTGTTCAATAATTGTTTGACAATTTTGATGGTTGTTTTCACAATAATTAATTGACTTTCATTGCTGGGATACACATTTGTTGACTGATGTAATTTAGGACAACAAGCTTCACTTGCTTGTCCATTAGAATTTTAGGCATGTATACTTGTTTTTTTCTTGTCTCGGGCATGTATAACTATCTTCTGCATGTACTCAAGCATTTGACAACCATTAACCATCACCAAGACTTGTTCCCAATCCATATTCCACTTTATAGTTTGAACTACAGGGGCATCACCTTCTATAGCTCCATTTTCCATCTCATTTCCCCCTAGGGTCACCCGAGATTCCCCCTTTGTGTAGGATTTCTCCTTCACTAAAGCGAGGCAAGGGTTTATCTAAGGTGACAGTGGATAGACTCTCCCATAGTTCTCGTCATCTTGTAGATTAGGTCAGGATTTTCCCAACCTACAACTTGTGCAATAAAAAGATCTTCCTCAAGACTTTCAAGGTAGAGTTGATATTCATTTTCCTCACATGGTTTTGGATGTGACTCAGTCATGATTTCTTCGATTATGTCTTTATTCTCAATATGGGGAGAAATGGTCTATAGATGTCCTTTAATAAGATCTCCTTTATCACTTGTCTTATCCATTTCTTTGAGCCTTTTCAAATAGGCCAACCATTCATCATCATTTTCCAAACTTGAGTGATCATGCAACAAAATCTCATGGGAGGAAGGTAGGAATTGAACCTGTTCCTAGACATCATTTTCAAGCCTTTGCATACAAGGCTCAACATATTATGCTTGGGTATATTCAACCAGAAATCTAAGGGAATCCATTTTCTCTTTTATCTTTAAAAGGATATCATTGGGAGGATGTTCACCATATTCCATAACCAAGTCATTAACCTTTTCTAGCATTCTTCCTTGTAGATCAATGAGGATTTGGACATCTTCAACCTCTTCATAACTCAGGATCCAAACCTTTCGAAATCTCTTCACCAATTGAGGAAAAAACTTTAATTCTTTAGGTTGAAACCTGCAATACCACGTCTTTGCAAGATGCTCTTGCATTGACCATGCAAACACCATCATCAAATCGTCTTCAAATACAAGGTTAGCATTAGTTATATAATTCATAAAATAATCGAGGAAGTCAATAGCTAACCACGGATTTCCATCAAACTTGGGGGCATAAGCAAGCATGATATTTACACCAAGATGTGGAGGTTTTGAAATTCCTAGTACGTCCAGAGGAACAAATATATAAGCAAAAGGTGACGCTTCTTTCTCATTAGTATCCATATTTCAAACATAAAGAGTAATGATTTGTTAATCTCAAAGCGTTATTACCTCTGGTGATCTTACCAAAGACGTGTTTTCCAATTATTGGAAAATTGGCTCTTGTGTTGTACCTATTTATGTCTAATGTGGTTCGAGTGGAGTTGTTAGGTGAGCTCCTGCAAGTTAGTGAAAATAATACTAAACTCATCAAAATGTAAAATACAAGTTCGTACTAGAGATTGGGCAATGGAGTCGTCAAGGTTGGCAACTTTTATTTGCAATGCACTTCCTTTTGTTTTTCTTCAATGGATTTGCCAGATGAGAACCTGAAAGGTTAGCAAGTAAAACAAATATAATCTCATCAAAGTACAAAGCAATAAAACTCACCGATATATGTTGTTGGGGAACCTTTAGTTCGAAAACCTTGTTCCCCAACAATTGTTAAATTTTCTTTACAACAATTATTTATAATTTAACTTTTATATATAGATGTAGTATAAACATAACACAAAAGAATGCATATCTTTCTTACAAAGTATACTTTTAATTCAATAAAGAATACAACATATCTTGAACCATTGTAACTGGAACAGATATATATATATATATATATATATATATATATATATATATAAGATACTCATGCGTTGGAGCAGATATGTAACTGGAACAGATATGTGTATATATATATATATATATATATATATATGTGTGTGTGTGTGTGTGTGTGTGTGTGTATATATAAGATACTCATGAGAATCCTCCAATATTAATACCTTACCTCTTTCAATGTCCATTCACCTGTGTTCATACACGTCATGTAGTTGGTATCTACAAGACTTAAGTTAGCTCATCCTACAAGGGGTATCCAGTCCCTTGAGGCTAATCAAGCTAAGTCATCTTGGAATATACTTGACATATCGAGGTTCCCTCATGAAACCAATGTCTCAGCTCATCCGTGAACTATGTCCATACTAGACATCTCATGGTTCCCTCATGGAACACATGTCTAAGACATATCGAGGTTCCCTTATGGAGTCAATGTCTTATCTAGGACACATCAAGGTTCCCTCATGGAACCAATGTCCCCCAAGACATATCGAGGTTTCCTTGTGAAACCAATGTCTTGGTTCCTTTATTTGACCATCTAAGGCACGTCAGGATGAAGTCCACATTCTCCCCTACTAGTCCACACAAGACCCTTCGGGGATAATGTCTCATGATCTTGCCTCAAACATCAACACTCCCTCTCAGCGAGGGAGACATTCTTTTCCACACCAAAATTGTCCCGAAAGTACACAAACTTTGCTCTGGACAATGGCTTGGTCAGAATGTCTACAGTCTTCTCATCAGTAAGACTGTATTGAAGTCTAATAGCTCATCTCTACACCACATCTCATACATAGTGATATTTGATCTCTACATGCTTTGATTTGTCATGAGAAGTTGGATTCACCGATAATCTCACGCAAATTTGATTTTCATAGTGAATCAACGTAGGCTCAAGCATCTGACTAAATAAATTTGCAAGGAGCTTTCGAAGCCATACTACTTTGCGGACTACCACGCTAGTTGCTATGCACTTCGCCTCTATTGTATTGAGTGCTACGGAATTCTGCTTCCTGCTAAGCCAGGAAATCATAGCAAAACCCAAGCTACAACAACACTCTGAAGCACTCTTTCTATCCAATGCACTCCATCCCCATTCAGAGTCTGTATAACCATGCAAAATTACTTCTCCACTTGAGAAGTATCTGAGTCCATACCAAATTGTACCACGTAGGTACCTCAGCACATGTTTTGCAGAAACCTAGTGCAATTTCATTTGTTCACTCATGAAATGACTCAAGGCGCTCACAACAAAGCATATATTTGGCCTGGTGTTCACCAGGTACATCAGGGACCCAACTAGTTGTTTGTACATCGTAGGGTCCACCAAATTTGAGTCTGAAGCTGCCTCATTTAGCTTCTTCAAATTTGATATCATGGGTGTGGCCATGGACTTGCATTCCATCATCCCAAACTTCTTTAGGATCTCTACTGCATACTTTCCTTGTGAAAGGAAAATCTCATCGTATCTTTGCCACACTTCTAACCCCAAGAAGTATTGCATTAGACCCAAGTATTTCATTTCAAACTCAGAATTCAACACCCTCTTGCACCGAGATATCAAGTGTTTTTTCCTAGTAAGGAATAGATCATCAACGTATAATACTAGAATCAGAGGTTCGTCACCATCAACCTTATAGTAAAGGTTGGGATCCGCAATGCTTTTGGTGAATCCCAAGCTCAACAAGTAACCATCAATTCTTGAATACCATGCATGAGGAGCTTGCTTGAGTCCATACAAGGATTTCTTTAGTCTGCACACATGGGACTATTTCCCATGGATCACAAAGCCTTGAGGTTGTTTTATGTATACTTATTCCTCAATCATACCATTGAGAAACATGGTCTTTACATCCATCTGATGTAATTTCCAACCCATCATAGAAGCAAGAGAAATAATGGTATGAATAGAAGTATACATGGCCACAGGAGAAAACGTTTCCTCATAATCTATTCCTTCTTTCTAAGAGAATCCACGGGCCACAAACCTGGCTTTGTATTTATCAATGTTTCCATCTGCAAAATGCTTAATCTTGTGAAGCCACCTGGAAGTCACCATAGACTTCCTTTCATGTCTTGGAACAATCTCCCATATGTCATTCTTCATGATGGACTCGTGCTTCTCCATCATGGCATCTTTCCATACTCGTTGATCTGTAGTTTCCTCAAAACTGGAAGGTTCTACATTAGTGATGTGACTCATCAACACCATGTAATTGGAGAATTTGTGTGGTTTCTTTCTCTCCCTGAAGGTCCCACGAGGAGCAGCATGCTTCTGTGCCTCTTGTAGAGTATTACGAAGCCAAGTTGGCTTCCTTTTGATTATTGCAACATCTCTAAGCCTATCCACATGTGTTGTTGGCTCCTCTAAAGCTTCCTCCCTCTGACCGTCTGAAGGGTGAATATCTAGAGTAGAGTGAACTATGTCACTAGGAGCCTCTTGCTCCTCTTCTACAGCAACATCCATGCGAAACTCTCTAGATATCTGGAAGGTTTCCTCCTCATTGAATGTCACATCCTGACTAACCTTAATTTGTTTCTGACCAGGGATCTAGATTCGATAAGCCTTCGATGTCTCATTGTATCCAACAAATGTCCCATTTCTTCTAGAGGGTTCCATCTTTGATCTTTTCTCCTTGGGTACATAAATGTACATCAAGCAACCAAATATCCTCAGATGCCCTACCTCGGTCTTTACACCAAAGAATGCTTCTTCAGGAGTCTTGTTCCCTAATATGTAGTGAGGGCTCATGTTCTGAATGTACACAGTTTTATTGGTAGCTTATGTCCATAAAAACATGGGAAACTCTTGGTCATGAATCATTTCTTTGGTTGCTTCACAGATAGATCTACTCTTCTTTTCGGTAACCCCATTTTGTTGAGGGTTGTAAGGAATTGTTAACTCCCTCTTGATTTCTTCTTCTTGGCAAAAATCATCAAAACCATGGGAAGTAAACTCTCCTTCACTATCTGACCTTAAGACCCGAATATGTCTTTATGTCTGGTTCTCAACCAGAGCTCGGAATTCCTGAAATTTGATAAAGACCTTGGTCTTTCCTTTCAGGAAATATATCCAAGTCTTATGAGAGAATTCGTCCATGAATATTACATAGTACAAATACCCACTTAAGGAGGGAGCTTACATAGGTCCACAACCATCTGAATGAATGAGATCCAATGTGCCTTTAGATAGAGTGTTACTGCTAGTGAAAGGTCTCTTGGAATTCTTCCCAAGCACACATCCTCAACATACACCATCATGTTCCACTGGAAATTATGGCAATCCCATAATCATCTTCCTCGGACCAGGAAGTGCTCTATAGTGAAGGTGAGCTAACCTTGGATGCCAAAGCTCGCAAATACTATTGCTATTATGGACAAGATCTTGATTAGGTCATCCATTCAATTTGTTCAAACCTTCCTCTCGAACACCAATTACTCTGGTTGAATCTATGTTTGAATTCTTGGACCAAACCAAAACACGTCCATCTACAAAGGTAACTATGAAGCCTTTGTCCTCTAAGGCTAAAGTAGAAAGGAGGTTTTTCTTTAAACCTAGAACATATAGAATATCATTCATATGAAGGACCTCTCTGGAGTCCAGCTGGAATGAAGTAGCACCAATGCTCTTTATTACATATGTAGAGTCATCCCCAAGCTCCACAGTTTGAGAAGAGACTATTTCTGACAAATCAGTGAAGGCACTTCGGTACCCAGTCATATGTCTAGAAGCACCATTGTCTACCAACCAAATCTCACTACTTTTGGAGATAGATCCTGAAAGTGCTGAGAAGAAATAATATTATTTCTTGAAGTCTTCTGCCATTTTATTGAGTTCTGTCTCTTTTGCTTTCTTATGGGGTTGATCCCTTTCATTTGCTACTAAATCATGTTGTTTCCATTTTCTCTTTCCTGGCTTAGGGCAGTTAGCAGCAAAGTGGCCAAACTTTTGGCAATTGTGGCATTTTACTTTTGACATATCTCTTGGATTATGTCCCTTAGCAGAACCTTGCCTCTTTCCTTTCTTCTTTTGGTAGGGAAACTTTCCACCTTTTCGTTTCTTTGCGTGACAACAAGAGCATGATTTTCTTCTTTCAGGGAATCACTTCTAGATAAGATTTTTCCTTCTTCTTGAATACAATCATTCCACAATCGTTCAAACTGTGGCTGAGTTTCTCGAGCACTGACACCTTGAATGAATTTTTCCCATGAGTTGGGAAGACCATTGAGATCCGTAGCAACAAGCTCTTCATCATCTATTGCTTTGTCGATGGTTACGAGCTTATCTCTTAACTGTGAGATCTTCATGAAAAAGGTCGTGATAGTATCATCCTTCATCATCTTGAGGTTATGAAGTTGTGACTGCAGTGTTCTTTTCCTATTAGGATTCTTTGTCTCAAATATACTTGTCAAGGAATCATAGATATCTTTGGTTGTCTTCTTTTGAGATATACGAGGGAGCAAGTGATCTTTCACTAAGTCAATCAAGATTCCTTTTTCCTTTTCTAGGTTCTTTTTGTATGTTGATTTTCTAGCATCATTTGTAGGTGCGAAAATCTTATTCTTAACATAGTCGTCCAGATCATTTTCTTCCAGAATATTGTTGATCCTTATCTTCCATGATATGAAGTTCATGGCTCCATCAAGATTATCTTCGGCTCTGAGGGTCCTGTGTGTAGTTACCATATTGAACTAGATGCCAAGCAATGATCTCATAAATACTGCAGCGAATGTGCCATGATGTACTGCAAGGATCTGCATGCTTCAATATATTGACACTGAGTTGAGGTCATTTGGTTTGCATGTGGCTTTGTGGGTGTGATTGTCCCTACACACCCTATCAACAATTTGTGGGGTAAGGCTCTCTGGTTTCTATTATTCAGGAACACAATGCTCCCTTTTGTGTTTTTCCTTAGAATTTGTAAAGGGGAAGGTTAATCTTCCAGGCTCCTCCTACTCCCTTGCATGATGGCCTCAAACTTTGTAAAGGGAAATTTATCTGTTCCAAATCTGTGGGGTTCTCCCCTATTTTGTTTTCTCATAGATCTGTGGTTCTTAAAATTTCAGTTTTTATTTTGGGTGTTGTGTTTAAGATCTTGACCCATGTTTGTGGCAACAACTTGTCTGTTGTCTGTTTCTTTTGTAATGTGCTCTCTATACTCAAATGTGTTGATGTTTGGTAGCTGCGAGACGTAATTTTCCTCCTAGACAACCTTTCTTAGAAGAGAAGAAGATTATGGAAGCAAGAGAACCATTGAACAGATGTGGAAATACCCCAGAAGAGAAGTCGACCCAGAAGAATAAATATTAAAGTGAAAATAGAAGCATCCATATAAGAAGTCGGCCCACAGGATTTAATAAAGTGGAAGATGAATTACTCCAGATGAAAAGTTGGCCCCAGTATTCCAAATGAGAAGTCGGCCCCAATACATTGACAGACCAGTATAAATATAGTGACGCCTTGCTCATTTGAACTCACTCTCACTCGCAGTTGCAGCTACATAAGAAGGAGCGGGTCTGAGGCAAGGAAGATGCAGTTGTTGCAGCATCTGGGATATTGGTTATTCTTTGTGGTAACTCTCTCTTGTGCGCTACCCTTGGTAGAGGTGCGCTACTCTTGTATGGTTTTTTTGTTGCAGCTGGGGTGGTATTTCTGGGTGCATCTTTAGCTAGCCATTGTGCTAGGGTTTATCTGTTGGTTCATGGTTGGACTTGTTTGGACAGAATCTCTCTAAGAAAGGTTTGTTGGGGTTTTCCCATGATAAATTATTGTGTCTTCTTGTGCTTATTACTGTTGCCCTTATTTTCAGTACATGATATAAATGCTAATGTGGAAAGAAGATCTAAATATACTGGTAAATCTAATTTCTCTGATACCATGTTAAATTTTCTTTGCAGAACAATTATTTATAATTTAACTTTTATATATAGATGTAGTATAAACAAAACACAAAAGAATGCAGATCTTTCTTACAAAGTATAATTTTAATTCAATAAAGAATACAGAATATCTCGAACCACTATACTGCAATATATATATAAGATACTCATGTGTTGGAGCTTGAATGACCGTCTGTTACAATAGAGAGAACAAGAACTCAAATCATTATACAATGAAGTAATTTGTCTTTTTATTTATAACCTTTACTTCACACCTCTTTTGAATAGCCATGATCGTTGCCTCTTCAAGTCATTCTATTTTACGTCATACCCCTTCACGTTATGCCCCTTCACGTTATGCTCTTCCACGTCATGCTCTATGTGATGCTCTTTTACGTTATGCTTTTACATTATGCTATTTTACCATTTCAAAGTCATCCTATGTTGGGTAGAATGATCATACATCATAACCCAAGCATGAAGTATAGACCATTGATCAAAGTGTGAAGAAGGGATACCGGATGGCCATCATATGATTACATATGAAGTCCCATGGCTAGCATAAGTCATACACAATGTCATGCATCTGTCAACAAGTGAGTATGGAGAGAAATGATACCATACAACTCTCATATGGTCATACATATTATGTGAGATAAGTCCACGACAATCCTCAAGTCATGTGTAGGCTAGAGTGTAAGAGGTGGTTGCCATACATATACCATCGTAAGCTCAAGTCATGAGAATCCTCCAATATTAATACCTTACCTCTTTCAATGTCCATTCACCTATGTTCATACACGCCATGTAGTTGGTATCTACAAGACTTGAGCTAGCTCATCCTACAAGGACTGGTCAGTGCCTTGAGGTTGATCAAGCTAAGTCATCTTGGACTATACTTGACATATCGAGGTTCCCTCATGAAACCAATGTCTCAGCCCAGTCATGAATTGTGTCCATACTAGACAGCTCGTGGTTCCCTCGTGTGGAACACATGTCTAAGACATATCGAGGTTCCCTTATGGAGCCAATGTCTTCTCTAGGACACATCGAGGTTCCCTCATGGAACCAATGTCCCGCAAGACATATCCAGGTTTCTTCATGAAACCCAATGTCTTGGTTCCTTCATCTGACCATTTGAGGCACGTCAGGATGAAGTCCACATTCTCCCCTACTAGTCCACACAAGACCCTCTGGGGAGATTGTCTCACGATGCTCCCTCAAACATCAACAACAACGAAGTCAAAAAATGTTATTGTCCAAACTACAAGGTATTAGACTACTATGGTAACAACAAAGGGGATAGGTTTCCATTGTCACCACAACACCTATCATTTCTCTGTTAAAGCCAAATTCCTACACTAAGAGGCTTTAGGAGGCTTCCCGCTAAGAAACACTTCATTACAAAAATATTAAGACCAGTTCCTAAACAATGTATATTAGGTGAAGGTAGGAGTTAATTGTTTTTATGATTTCTTAAATAAAAGATATTACAGAAAAATAAAAAGACCAAACAACAAGCTAGCTTACCCTCAAACTCCAAGGATAATGACCAAATAAAATACAAGAGACAGGGGTATACGTCCTTACCACTTTCCGGGTGATTTGTTGAATGAGTACCTTGATTAAAGTTGTTGGAAATGAGAGATTTATTCACTGTCATGTTATTTCATACCTACAAAACAAAGTAAAATGCATAAAACAGCAAGGAAAGTGACATTTTAAAGCCTCCCACAAATGCAAAAATGCACTAGATCACTAGATTTATGGGTAAGAAGGTTAGGGTAGGGTAGAAAATAATAAGTGTTTACTAAGTCCGAGAGTCTTCAGATCTACTGTAAATTTAATTTCCAGCAAGCTGGAAATTACTTTTACAGAATTGGAGTTCAAATCCCCCCTAGGGTAAAAAACCCAAAAAAATTTACAGCTAATAAAATCAATTGCTAGGTTGTAGTTATGCTCTATAATGACTAGAAAAAAAAGATATAATATTTAAATCAGATTTGGAATTGAAATAGAAGAGTTTAGGAAGATAAAACTTATAAATGTGCACCCCTTCAATGTGTCTACAAAGTCTAGATCTGAAGATTTTGCTTGTTGTTATAGCGCAAATCTACACACTTTTTTCTCAAGTAAACCTTTGTAACAATTGTTTAATGAAGCATAAAACTCAAGGGAATATGTATCTTAGGGTAGGGAAATCTCAAATGGAAAAAACCCCAATATCTACTAGCTTACAAGAGATAGAAATAAATAACAAAGATAGGTTATGTTTTTCTTTTGTATTTTTGTAATAAAAGATGATTGAAAATATTTTAGATAAAATGGTTGAAGAAATTGAGATATTTTTACCTTTACTTCTTACCTTAAGATGTCTCTGAGTCATTGAAATCATGACTTCATTAGCTTAAGATTGGCCGGATATATTTCTAAGCGATTGGGTTTGAAGTGGAAGCACTATCACCCCCAATGCTAGAAATTTACCAATAAATAAGTTCCTCCTTGGATTTATCTAGGAGAGCTCCTCTACAGGATGGTCTCCAAGAAAATCAATCAACTAAGGTCGAAGAGATAATAGACCACTTGGTTGAAGCTACTCTTAAAAGAGTTGGTCCAACAACTTGGGTGTATTACCCTCAGATCCTACAAAGAGAGTAAGGAGACGAAGGCCTATCTTCTCTCTTCCACGTGACTATATAGCCCCTCAATGGATCGATTGATTATATCTCACAATTATCCCAGGGAACCCCTTTCAAAACACAATTAAATATATCCAAAATCAAGAAAAACAAACATTACATTGTATAATCCATAGTGACACAAGAGAATTGAGCTCTTGAAAACAACATTATGATCTCACGATTAGTTTCTAACTCCCTCACAAAAAATAATTTTCTCGTTTTCTTCATCCACAATTAGTTGGAGGCTAAACCATTGATAATATTTTTGTGTTACATAATTCATGGTCAAAATGGAATAGAATCCAATTTTACAATGCTTGACCAATTGATTTGTCCACATTGACTATTCCTTCTTCAATGACTAGTTTGACTTGTCAAATTCATAATTGAGGAGTTACATTTTTTTCTCAAAAGAAGATGACTTGATCATTTAGTGGTTAAATTAACCACTTTACTTGGAAATGGAGCATATTTGAATAAAACTAATTATTTTGCATGTGGAAAGAAATCTTTGACTTTGCAAAAATTAGTCCAATGCTAAAAGAGCCCGAACGTTTCATTCCTTGACCATTTGACTTTGAAACATGTGCCTCTTGATTGACCACCCTTGTCTCGATTGTACATTCCTTTTACCCGTCTAAGTGGCCCTCTCTCCAAAATCGTCCGAGCTGCCCAAATCTTTGCATGCAAAAAACATTCTCAACCGAAAAACTCTCTTTTTACTCAGTCGGAAAACTCTCTTTGTTCCCTGCAACCTATGCTCTGTACCTTGCAATGTATTCCTATCGATTATCCTCCTCGCAGTCCACTCTCTCATCTATTTCCATCTTTTCTTCCGCACTCTCTCATCCGTTTCCATCTTTTCTGCAGAGAGGTTACCATTGGACGCATCACTCAAACCGTCGCCGTTGACAGATGGAGGTAAGGGACGACAGAGTGCATGGAGTTCTTAATGTTGTAGATATCTTTTTAATGCGCCCAATCTTGAATTTCTTGAATTTTCAAAATTTTTCATGCCCGCCTCTTTTCCTCGTCCTACCTTCCAAACACAAACTAGTAAAAGGAGAACCCAGATTCTCTCTACTAATTGTGGGTCGAAGAAAATGGCAAGGGAGTGTGAGTTGTTTAAGATTCCAGGGCCCAGTCATCTCACTAAAATCAATTGGTAACAACCTTCAAACACCACGTATATCTCTCCACATTTATGCTTAGTAATTAATCCGCTACAGAGTTAACAATGATAATTTGTTTGAGATGAATTGCTATTATTGAAATGCACATGGGATTTGAATCACGGGCTATGCGTAATAGCCAGTTTGGTGGAGGGTGTGTACATCCTGGATTGCTACCGGCATGAACGCATGCTTGGCCAGGATGCTCTAGCTGAAAAGTGGTGGAGTGGAAGGTGTTGCATCTCATTCCCTCCTTGAGAATTCTGGTTAGTTCAATCCTAGCGATAGATTTCTAGACAGCGATCGCGATGCGCCAATTGTGGGTGGGCGCTAGATATCAGATTCATTGGAGTGAATGCAGGATTTGCAAAAGAAACTTGGTTGGCGTTTTGAGACTGAATCCCCTGTTGACCTCCCAAATGTCTGCAAGTTGTGTGGTCTATTAAAACTATAAATTGTAATATAATGTAATCTGTATATTTGATGGAACTACCTGTGATGGCTATTGCTTTAAGATTTGATAGTTTGTTGAACTATTTAAAAATCCCAAATATTTTTATTCAATATTTTTTTATTGCTTTTTAAGCAGATATGCTCCATTGTACCTGGGCATAGTAAGCAATTGGATAGTTGAAAAGCCCAATGCAGTGAACATATAAACGCTTAATGTGCTAATCAATCAATATGTGTCCCGAGTCGTTTAATTTTTTAGTGTTTTATTGCTAGAGATAATGTTTATCTCAGTTTACTATTTAGTTAGATAATATCCTTATTATAATAGATAATCTCCTTCCCCGCTGCGGGAAAGCTACTTCGTTCTTTCGAGGGATTATCTCTTTCCTTCGGTATATTAGATATCTCCTTCGGTATATTGTTCGGTATATTGGAGCTTGCCGCAACATCTGCAGTTGGGGAATGTTGTGCTATAGTGCCCCGGTGACCAGCACGATTGATGATCGCTTTCGCTATGTAAAGGCTCACTTTACGCGTGCTCGCGTACTGACGAGCAATAAACTCCTCGGAGGAAATCCCCCAAAGGAGAATATGACTGTTTCTCTCTGGGAACATGGCGCATACTGCATTCCACCCCCGGCGTTTTATGAACTCCGGGTTTGCTATAATATGCTGCGAGAGCTCCTTCCTGATAAGGTTACATACATATGTGTAAGCATAAATGGGATTCTATTTAGTTAGTTAGATTTGAGAAGATTGATTTGCTCGTATTTTAGTGTGTGGTTGAGATATTGTTTCAACTGATAGATTGTATAATCTAGATTGTTTATCTATTTTGAGAAAACCAGGTTGTATTTATATATATTTGTTACATTAATTCAAAGAATGTGTTTTACATATTATTTGTATATGTAATTTCTACTCTCCCATTTTATCATGGTATCAAAGTGAGACTAAGCCTGACTCCCTCACGGGAGGGCCCAGGGAAATCGAGATGAAATGGTAGCTTAGGTGAGAGTAGAGATTGTCAATAATTACTGCTATGTGTTTGCAGTAGTTTGTTTGTCCAATGTGTGAGCTATGGAGCAGTCCATGCAGTAGTTGTGTGAAGGATCGGTTCACAAGGAAGAAGCTGAGTTGTCTAGTATGTAAAGCAGGTTTCGTTGTCAGATAGAGTAAAAGAGGAGAGTCGTCATTGTTGTGAGCACGAGCTGGAAAAGATATATCAGTGCAAAAATTTGTCATTTAGTGAAGACTCGCGGACTGGGCGTTACTGCGTGGAGGAGAATCTATAGAAAGGAAGAGCGCATCATATAGCCATATTGAGCACCTTGAGAGGCCACAAGCATGTAATTATGTTGTGTGAATGTGAATTTATCCTTAATTGGAGGAGTATTTATCCTTAATTGAATTTCTGGATAAAATTAACAAAATGGAGAGCAGTCATTGCAACAGATTCACATAAAATAATAACTTGTATTGCTCTCTTAAACACAACACAGTACACATATATATAGTTGGATTCAGATCCAACTGATTCCACTCATGGAGGGAGAGGTTGAGAGAATATCTCAACAACCTCCTATAAATCTTCAACCAACCACTAAATTAATCATTAATTCTAACACCCTCCCTTAATGATTACATTACAAATAAATCAGATATTACAATTCTCAAATCACAACATAGATCTCTGTCTGATCTGGTCTTCATCAGCTCCTACACCCACTCCGATGCCTCTGGATTGCACTCTTTCTCTTCCTCTTCTTCGAGCTTACCATTCAACTCGTTTAAAGCATAAATGCTTCAGACCATCTTTGACGTTCTTGTAGAACTGACGCTTCTCGACCTCCCGAAGGACAATCTTGATACTGAACCATCCTATGGATACACTTCCATCTGCGAATATTTT
>JASDQU010256656.1:5687-16693 GCA_032191745.1 Picea mariana
CATGCCATTTTTGGTGGTATGTGGAACGTCACATAACTCCTCACGGTTTGAGAGTTATGGCCTTACGAAGTTGGAGGACCCTCATATGTTGGCTTGAATCCCCAAAAGGACGAAGAAGTCAAAGAGTTTGCAAAAAATAAATTATTATTTAAATGATAAATTAAAGTGACAAAGTCAAGAAGGATTATTTAAATAATAAAGTGAAGTGACAAAATCAAAGAAGATTATTTAAATGATAAAGTGAGGTGACAAAGTCAAGGAGGAATATTTAAATGATAAATTAATGGAGAATTTTCTAATTATGGAATGTTGTTAACCCTAAAAATGAGGAAAATAGGTTAAGTTACCTATAAATGGGTTAAGTGACCTAGAAATAGGTTAATTGACCTAGAAATGGGTTAAGTGACCTAGAAGATGGAGAGTATAAATAAGAGGCAAGGCTCTCTCATTTTTAATTACACTTGAGAATATTGAAGATATATAAGTGACTGGGGTAACCAGAGGATATCTAAGCCTAATTTTAGAGGGAAGGTGAAGAAAAGAGGGCCGGAATTCAAGGGAGGATAAATTCTTTTGATGATTCTTTCTAAGGTATCTTATTTATAGGTCATCTCACCATTTTCACAATAATGTTTTTTCTACAATGATTCAGATCGTGATATTGATATAACATTGAGGAAACATATCCAATTATATATGGTAAATAATTCATCTTGTGGATCATTTTATTTTTGTAGATACACTCCATGGAAAATAGGGTTTGTGGCTAGTGCTGAAACTAGTCTAAAACAAGTGTTTCAGGTAAAACCATCATAACTTATTCATAACATATCCAAATTTAGTAATACAAAATGTTTTGGTTAGAATACAGTCTATAGTATGTCATGTAACAGTTTCAGATTGATTCAACAAATATTCTTTGTGGGGCACTCTCTACAAGGTCTCTCTCTAGAATAAGCCAGAATTCAGCAAGGTATGCCATTTTTGCTATAAATCCTTTTATGAGAGGTTCCAAGTACTGACACTTGGAGGAATTGCATAAAACACACTAAAGAACATTGTGTATCAGTTTAATTTATGGTTTTTGACTAATCCAATGCTTGTCATGGTTGAGACAAGAAGTTGATGAGTGGGCACATACATGAGGTGTATAGTTGATGATATTGGTACATATTGATGAGTCATAGTTTATGAGTACTCGACACATGATTGGTACATACTTGGTACATGGTTGGATGCACTTGTTTATGGTACATGATGATTACAGGTTGTTTGGTGCAGGTTGGTGCATGGTTGATGCACTTGTTTATGGTACGGATTGATATCTGTTGAGGATTGTTGCCTCATCTCAGTTTCTATTGAGGGTGTAAACTGAGTCTTGCATTATAGATCTGGTGTTTTTGTAGAGTTATACTCTATTCATTTGTTTCTCAAAAACCCCAAGGATTGTAGTCTGTAATAAAAAGAAAATTGTACATACATCTTGTGTTCTTTGTGTTCCTTGTGGTGATGACTTGTTGATGATATATTGCTAATATATGTTGCTGATATGTGTTCACATCTAACTGGTTATAAATGAAAACAATGAGTAATGAGTTAATGGTGATTGTTAACTAAGGAGTTTTGTGTAAGAGAGACATTTTGGGAAAAAGAGTTCTATACTGTTCACACCCCCTCTCAGTCTAGTCAGTGTGTCCAACAAAAGAATCCCATCACCTATTGTAAAGACCCTCTTCCCAATAACTCTGTATGGAAAATGTATTTTGATGGAGCCTCTTCTCAGGAAAGTGTTGGTTCCGGGGTAATTTTTCTTTCCCCTACCCAAGAGACCATATCTCTGTCTTGCAAGATTGAATTGGAAACAACAAACAATGTGGCAGAATATGAGGCTCTTGTCTTGGGTTTGATAGTTGCCAAAGATATGAAAATTGAAGAACTAGCATTGTTTGGAGATGATGAGTTGATTTTTCATCAAGTCATAAATCTGTATTAGGATAAGCAGCCCAGCTTAAGGGCCTATAGAAATGAAGTCTGGGATATGATTGATAGTTTCTTATTGGATTTTAATATCTCATTTGTTCCAAGAAAGGAGAATACTATGGCATATTCCTTGGCTGTCTCAACAAGTAATTGTCAGGTCCCTTTATGCCCAAAGCTCAAGTATGAGGTGGAAGTAAAATACATACCTTCTATTCCTGACAATCTTAAACATTATAAGGTTTTTGAGGATGATCTTGAGATAAAAGGATTTATTGAGACCGTGGATGATTTTTCTAATTTTCATATTGATCAGGATCAGGATACTAAAGAAATCCGTCATGCTGATGTTTTTCGGAATAAAATTGTTGACCATCATATTGTTCAGTTTCCTAGTAACCATATTCCAAAAGGGAATAGTCCCCTTGGAGAGATTGTTTGATAGAAATTATGTTGTTGTAAAGGTTAAAGGTTCGACTAAAAATGATGATGTGACTGAATGCAATTTGGGAAATGGGGAAGACCCAAAGTATGTCAAATTGTCTAGCATTTTATCAATGGAACAAAGGGTTGAGTATGCCAATATTTTGAAGGAGTTTATTGATGTGTTTTCCTGGAAATATGAATATTTGAGAACATATGGCACCAACATCATTGAACATAAATCCCTTTGAAAGAAGAGGCCAAACCTTTCAGCAAGAAACTCAAACAGATAAATCCCATGTTGCTTCCTATTATGGAAAGAGAAGTGAAAAATTTGTTGGATGCCCAGATCATCATTCCTTTGAGATATTCAGAATGGGTAGCTAAATTGGTGCCTTTGAGGAAGAAAAATGGGGAAATCAGATTGTGTGTTGATTTCATAAATTTGAATGGAATCTCCAAAAAGGATAACTACCCCTTTCCAAAGATGGAGCACATTTTTCATAGAGTGACCAGTCAAAGGACCGAAGAGAGAAGTGGATCGAGACTCCACTAGTTAAACGTTCGTCGTTTTTCAAGCGTCGTGTGTTAGAGAGGAGAGATATTCCAAAGCCCGAAGCCTGAAGTGATTAGGGAGGTTTAGACCCGGGTCATAGCTCGAGGTCACATCAACGAAGAGGGGCCTAGCCTAGAGAGCTAGCACCTGATATTTAAACTGTCAAGAAGGAACATGGGCTTAGCGAGAGCCCGTGGGTTCTCATAGAACCTACGCCAATGGAGATAGGGGGAATGTGTAACTTGTTTTGGGTTCCAGCAGGGGGGGCGAAGAGATAATCCAGCTCATATATTTGAAGATCCTAGACCGGGAGGTCGAGCAGTCCTGAGGGAGTGTAGGGGGGGTTTGCGTCAGGTGGTATCAAAGCAAGAATTTTATCTGCAGATTGTAGGAAAATGTGAGAAGAGATAATAGGACAACATCAAATGATATTAGAAGTTTAATTTCCCCTGTAGACAACAAGTGAAGGAGGAAACAAAGTGCGATGCTATGTAAATATTGTTGCAAGGCATACAAAAAATGGTAGATAACTAGGAGGGTTGAAGGAAGAGAAGGAAAATGGATTTAGAATTCCATAGGCGTGGTCAAGGAAAGGACCACCAGCGGAAAAGAAAAGTAGATATGAACAAAGAGCTTGAGGAAATCGGAGCGGAGCTTGATAGCTTAATGTTGAAGTTGCAGGAGGAAGAATAAGTACATTGGACATATGAATGGCTTTGAAGAGGAAAGTGAAGTGGCATGTCCAGAAGTTGTTATCCAGAAGGAAACAACAAGTAGTGAGGAAGTGGATGACGCATGATGAAAACTTCAGTGGCATAGAGGAGAAAGTGATTCACACCTGTGAACCAAAGATTGGGAGGAACCTCAGTGATGAGGATGAGATGGGATCAAGCAAAGATCTCATAGACTGCCAGGAGGGTAGTGATGAAATTTCAAATTTCCAGGTGGGCAATGAGATGAGATCAGTTGATCTCATAGACTGTGAGGAGGGAAAAAGAGAAATCCCATATTTCCAGGTGGGCAAGGGAGAAGATATGAAATCAGTTGAGAGTTCATGTCAGCAAAAAGTGTTGATAGATGAAAGGGAGGAAAAGGAAAGGCCTCATTCATACAAATATTCACGTGGAGTTGTAGACCATGTGAATGATGATGATGAGAAGTTAAATACTTCCATCACGGAGGAGGAGGATCATAGGAGTGTTCTGATCATTGGGGGAATCCAGATATTCCTTCCAAGCAGTCCAACAACAAACAATACACATGTTGGAGGTGCAACAGAAGGAAAACCATCAGTAACTGTCATGGATGAAGAGGATAAGGAGAAGATAATTTCATATTCCCTAGCAGAAGAATAATATCATTCAATAAAATTGCCTAAAATGTTCAGCCAGGAACCTGAACAGGAGATGACTACAACAATGGAGTCTGCAACATAAGAGGAAGCACACAACATAAACTTTGTTGATCTATGTGCATAATTGGAAGCCCTAGACATAAGGGTGATAGTGAAAAATTAGCACCTCCAACATGATAAGTTGGAAACAAGTGGAGGGGGATACCATACTGGGGAGAAGCTGGAAGAAAATGGAATTGAACCAACACAAGAGGAGCTGACAGAGGCTAATCTGTCAGAGGAGGAAGCTAAGAAACAACTCAATCATGAGACTGTAGAACTGGAGTTTGTATAAGGGTGGAAATATAATGTCACAAAAGAAGAAGACAATATGGGGGATCGATAAGATATTCCCTTTCATCAGCATAAGGAGGAGATGCAATAGAGCAGTCTGGAAGGAAGAACAAGCTAGCCAATTGAGCAGTTAGAAGAGGTGATTGAGGAGATAAAGAAGATGGTGTTGAGGTCAACAGAAGAAGTTGTTAGCAAGGAGAAGTTGGACAGATAAGAACCTACAAAAGAAACATGGAATATGCAAAAGTAGCAGTAGTAGCGAAGCAAAGGAGCAGGAGGACAAATCCAGGCAACATTTTGGGATCCAGAAGGGTTTCAACAGAGCTAGGAATCTCATGAGAAAAATCTCATGAATTTTCGTAGTAGTGGAGTATGATGCAAGAGCATTGCTCCACCTCAGCAGTGCACCAACATTCCATCTCATCAACACGCATTCAATATGGGGTGAGGTGCCAACCCTTTCATTTTTCCCTCGAATTTTAAATTTTAAATGTGAAGTTAATACAATTGAATATGGTCATGCTGGAAGAGCTGAGCTATTACCTTTATATAGGTTGGAGATAAGGTTTCCCTTAATAGGCCTGAGTTGTACAGATATTGAGCATGGACTTTGATCTAAGATATCGATGTCCATTCAATGTAATTAATGAGAGTTAGGTAGCTTGGAGGGAAAGGCTCGAGGAGCCCCTCTTTGGTAAAAATATCTTTTTATAGAATTTCAAAAAAAAGAAAAAGTAAAAGGGTAAGGAGAGTATGGAGAGAAGAGATCTGAGACTCAGTTGTAGTCTAAGCTCAAGCCTTGTAATTAGTATTTTGATATTAATACAAAAGAACATATTTCTTTGTTTATCAATTTCTGTGTGGTGAATGTCATTTGTGTTTTTATGAGTTTATGTTGTAGATGTATGGATAGTTTTCATATGCAGGGTGAATATAGATTCCACTATCTTTGAGAGTTTGTTGGATTGGTTATGGGTTCTCTAGGCTAAGTGAAAGGAGTGCACGATAGAGTATTGGAAAATCTGTAGCCAGGTAAGGAGTGCGCATCTAAACTCTTATGAGTTCCGAAGAGAATGTGTTAGGAGGGCACACCAGGAAAATTCACTAACTTAGAGAGGAACCTCAAGATTGTTGAATACCTTGGACGATATATTCTGCAAAGGAGGAACATAGAGACAGGTTTATTGAATACCTTGAAGGAAAGTATTCATAGGATTAAGCGTAGCACAAAGTTATTGAAGATTTTGTAGAGCTCTTCCAGGAGGGCATCGAGTAGGTGCAAGTGTGCACAAGGTGAACTATGTTCCGAGTTCAGAAGAGAAAAGTCTCATAGGAGAACAAACTCATAGATTTATTGAATATTATAGAAATCTCAGCAAGGAGTGCTTGAGCAGAAGTTTCCAAGATGACACAAATGTCCCTTTGAAGGGTGTGGAAGGGTTGAGTCCCTTAGATATTCGAGCAAGAAAAATCTCATGAGGAATAGTGCCATTTCACACAAAGTCTCTGCAAAGAGTGTAGAATGCCGAGAATAGTTCAAGTAGTGAACTGTGAGGAAAGCGCTAAGGGTGCGCCAGAAGTAAAGTGGTATCACTTTACAATCTCAGGCGGTAGAGTGCAAGAAAAGGCCAAGAAGACAACCCTATTCGAGGGGATGAAGGGTCGTAACCTTTGAATTTTATCGAAGAACCCTTCGTTGAAGGGAAGACGTAGAAACATCGGAGGAGGAAGATACAATAGCCGTTGGATTAGATGCAGAGACAAATCTAGACCGTCAGATCTAAGTCTAGGCAGAATGGAGAACGCAGGAGAGAAAGACAGATCTCATATGTCGGATCTGAACGCACGGATTGATAGCCGTCAGATCCAAGTAAAGTGCACGAGATTTAAAATTTCTTTAAGTGCACAAGAGAGAGGGATATAGATGTCCTGAAGTTTCGAAGCTAGTCGGGACCGTCCATCATCAAGGCTGACAGGTAGCAGCATATATGGAAGTATGGAGCCAAGGCACTCCGGAAGATTTCATTTGAACAGAGTGAAAATTTGTCAAAGGTCTGAAGAGCAGAGTAGATCACAACTATCTATTGCGAAGGACACGCAGAGAGAGATATGAAGGTCCGGAGGTTTAACGCTCTGGGAGGAAGGAGTTGCGAAGAGTCGGGAGCTGAAATAGATACTGGTCGTTGATTTCTAGGGGACACGTGGCACCAGAGCGTGCGTCAGAAAAGGAAAAGGTAAGTTTAGGAAGAGAGTTCCCAAAGAGCGAGAGCTAAAGAAATGCTATCTGTCTATTGTGACAGGACATGTGGCCTTTGATCATCACCTCGCTGGTTCGCTAATCAGGAGAAACATAGGTAAGAGGAGTGAAAAATCCTGAAGGCTGATCTAGTAGAGAAGATAGTGGCCATAGATATAAGGGGGATGCACGTCATAATGTTACGGGATCCAGAAGTTTGCATCTGACAAAAGGTAAGAAGAAACCTTTGTTGTCTATTTCTGTGGACAGGTGGTGTCATCTCTGTTTCTTCGGCGATAGATCACTTCGAGAAGAAAAGGAGTTAGAACATTCAGAATTCCCAAAGGATGGAGTTCGAAGGGGATCACAGTCGTTAGCTATCGAATAGGCGAGAATCATCGATTCTCTCCCCAGTTTTGTTTTTTGGTTTAGGGTTCGGAGGAATCGACAACAGTTGTAGTTGAAACTATCGAAGGCCCAAAGCTCAAGTATGAAGTGGACGTAAAATATAGACCTTCTATTCCTGACAATGTTAAACATTGGAAGGTTTTTGAGGATGATCTTGAGATAAAAGGATTTCTTGAGACCGTGGATGAATTTTCTAATTTTCATATTGATCATGATCAGGATACTAAATAAATCCCTCATGATGATGTTTTTTCTAAATAAAATTGTTGACCATCATATTGTTCAATTTCCTAGTAACCATATTCCAAAGGGACTAGTCCCTTTGGAGAGATTGTTTGACAGAAATGATGTTGTTCTAAAGGTTAAAGGTTCAACTGAAAATGATGATGTGACTGAATGCAATTTGGGAACTAAGGAAGACCCAAAGTATGTCAAATTGTCTAGCAGTTTATCAAAGGAACAAAGGGATGAGTATGCCAATATTTTGAAGGCGTTTGTTGATGTGTTTTACTGGAAATATGAAGATTTGAGAACATATGACACCAAAATCATTGAACATAAATCCCTTTGAAAGAAGAGGCTAAACCTTTTAGCAAGAAACTCAGACAGATAAATCCCATGCTGCTTCCTATTATGGAAAGAGAAGTGAAAAATTTGTTGGATGCCCAGATCATCATTCCTTTGAGATATTCATAATGGGTAGCTAAATTGGTGCCTCCTAGGAAGAAAAATGGGGAAATCAGATTGTGTGTTGATTTCATAAATTTGAACAGAAGCTCCAAAAAAGATAACTACCCCTTTCCAAAGATGGAGAACATTCTGCAAAGAGTGACCAGTCGAAGGTCCGAAGAGCGAAGTGGTTTGAGACTCCACCAGTTCAACGTTCGTCATTTTTCAAGTGTCATGTGTTAGAGAGGAGAGATACGCCGAAGCCCGAAGCCCGAAGTGATTAGGGAGGTTTAGACCTAGGTCATAGCTCGAGGTCACATTAGCGAAGAAGGGCCTAGCCTAGAGAGCTAGCACATGATATTTAAACTGTCAAGAAGGAACATGGGCTTAGCAAGAGCCTGTGGGTTTTCATAGAGCCTATGCCAATGGAGATAGGGGGCATGTGTAACTTTTTTTGGGTTCTAGAAGGGGGCCTGAAGAGATAATCCAACTCATAGATTTGAAGATCTTAGACCGAGAGGTCGAGAAGCCCTGAGGGAGTTTAGGGGGGTCTGCGTCAGGTGGTCTTAGAGCAGGAATTTTATCTGCAGATTATAGGAAAAGGTGAAAAGAGATAATATGACAACATCAAATGGTATCAAAAGTTTAATTTCTCTTGTAGACAACAAGTTAAGGAGGAAACAAAGTTTGATGCTTTGTAAATATTATTGCAAGGTGTGAAAAAAATGGTAGATAACCAGGAGGGCTGAAGGCAGAGAAGGAAAATGGATATTGAATTCCATAGGCGTGGTCAAGGAAAGGACCACCAACAGAAAAGAAAAGTAGATATGGAAAAAGAGCTCGAGGAAATCAGAGCGGAGCTCGAAAGGTTAACGTTGAAGATGTAGCAGGAAGAAAATGTACATTGGACATATGAATGTCCTTTGAAGAGGAAAGCGAAGTGGAATGTCCAGAAGTTGTTATCCAGAGGGAAACAACAAGTAGTGAGGAAGTGGTTGAGGCATGATGAAAACCTTAGTGGCATAGAGGAGAAAGTGAATCACACCTGTAAACAAGATATTGGGAGGAACCTCGGTGATGAGGATGAGATGGGATCAAGAAAATATCTCATAGACTGCCAGGAGGGCAGTGATGAAATTTCAAATTGCTAGGTGGGAAACGAGATGATATCAGTTGATCTCATAGACTGCCAGGAGGGAAAAAGAGAAATCCCATATTTCTAGGTGGGCAGGGGAGAAGATATGAAATCAGCTGAGACTTCATGTCAGCAAAGAGTGTTGACATATGAAAGGGAGGAAAAGGAAAGGCCTCATTCATATAAAGATTCATGTGGAGTTGTAGACCATGTGAATGAATATGATGAGAAGTTAAATACTTCCATCAAATAGGAGGATGATCAGAGGAGCGTTCTGATCATTGGGGTATCCATATATTCCTTCCAAGCAGTCTAACAACGAACAATACACATGTTGGAGGTGAAACAGAAGGAAAACCATCAGTAACTATCATGAAGGAAGAGGATAAGTAGTAGATATTGACATCTTCCCTAGGAGAAGAAGAAGATCATTCAATAGAATTCACCAAAATTTTCAGCCAGGAAGTTGAACAGGAGATGACTGCAGCAATGGAGTCTGCAATAGAAGAGGAAGCATAAAACATAGACTTTGCTGATCTATGTGCATAACTAGAAGCCATGGACATAAGGGTGATAGTGAAAAGTCAACACATACAACAGGATAAGTTGGAAACAAACGGAGGAGCATACCATCTTGGGGAGTAGCTGAAAGAAACTGGAATTGAACCAGCACAAGAGGAGCTTGCATAGGCTAATCTATCAGAGGAGGAAGCTAAGAAACAACTCAGTGATGAGACTGCAGAACTGGAGTCTGTAGAAGGGTGGAAATCTAATGGCACAGAAGAAGAAGACAACATGGGTGATCGATATGATCTTCTCTTTCATCAACATAAGGAGGAGATGCAGCATAGCAGTCGGGATGGAAGAACAAGCCAACCAATTGAGCAACTGGAAGAGGTGATTGAGGAGATATGGAATATGGTGTTGAGGTCAGAAAAAGAAGTTGTCAGCAAGGAGAATATGGATAGAGGAGAACCTGCAAAAGCAATAGGGAATATGCAAAAATAGCAACAACAGTAAAGAAGAGGAGCAAGAGGACAAATCCAGGCAAAATTTTGGGATCTAGGAGGGTTTCAACAGAGCTGGGAATCTCATGATTTTTCATAGTAATGGAGTATGATGCAAGAGCATCGCTCCACCTTAGCATTGCACCAACATTCCATCTCATCAATGCACATTCAATAAGGGGAGAGGCACCAACCCTCTCATTTTTCCCTCAAATTTTAAATTTTAAATGTGAAGTTAATACAATTGAATACTGTAAGGCTGGAAGAGCCGAGCTGTTGCCTTTTTACAGGTTGGAGATAAGGTTTCCTTTAATAGGCCTGATTTTTACATATATTGAGCATGGCCTCGGCTCTGAGATATCGATGTTCATTCAATGTAATTAATGAGAGTTAGGTAGCTTGGAGGGAAGGTATTGAGGAGCCCCTCTTTGGTAAAAAGATCTTTGTATTGAATTTCAAAAAAAGAAAAAGTAAAAGGGTAAGGAGAGTATGGAGAGAAGAGAGTCAAGACTCGGTTGCAGTCTGAGGTCAGGCCTTGTAATTAGTATTTTGATATTAATACAAAATAACATATTTCTCCATTTATTAATTTCTGTGTGGTGAATGTCATTTGTGCTTTTATGAGTTTATGTTGTAGATTTATGGATAGTTTCCATCTGTAGGGTTAATATAGATTCCACTATCTTTGAGATTTTTTTGGATTGGTTATGGGTTCTCTAGGCTAAGTGTAAGGAGTGCACGATAGAGTATTGGAAACTTTGTAGCCAGGCAAGGAGTGTGCATCTAAACTCTTACGAGTTCCAGAGAGAACATGTCAGGAGGGCACACCAGGACCATTCACAAACTCAGAGAGGAACCTCAAGGTTGTTGAATACCTTGGATGATATATTGTGCAAAGGAGGAAGATA